>CM069302.1:42951822-43191822 GCA_035609425.1 Epinephelus awoara | reverse complement strand
AAGATACTGCTAACAGATAAAAAGATAATTCACTTTTAAGACTGGAATCAGAGGTTGTAACCTATCAAGATACAACATGTAAATATCACAGCTTTTCATAGTTACAATAAGTGTTTTTTTTTACTGTAGATGGAACCGGGGAAGGTCTTTCTGGGTTCTCAGACTGTATGACCAGCACCAGTATTACGTTGTAAAGCCCGATTTATGGTTGGGCACACATAGGGTGACCAGACGTCCCGCATTGCGCGGAAGTGCAAGGCATTTCTGTCTCTTTACATGCGTCACCTAAATTGAGACCATGTCCCGCATGATTGGTTGTCACCCACGTGGGCTCTCTGTTTGTGGTCATAGTAGCACCGCACCGTGCGGTGTGAATGTCTGAACAGAGAATCCTGTGGGTGGCGCCAGAGTACTGAACCGTCCTGTTCCTGCTCCCGACCATCATTGCAAGTTCCCCCTCACCCTTCCTTCCTCCTCTGCTCATTCCCTGAATCCCTGGACTTGTGAATTGAGACTTTTGTTAGTGTTCCTGCTCTTTTGAGCTTTCCAGCTATCACTGCAGTGCCAGTGAATCCCTGGTCTCGTGAGTTGCGACTTTTGTTATTTTGTTACCTGCATTCAACATCACTAATTACAGAAGCAGCCATGTGTCAGCAGCAGCTCCTGAGGAGCTGAGAGGACAGATGCCGGTCAAACTGCTTTCACCAGGCTGACTGACAGCAGATATTTACTGAACCAAAATAGTCTTCATATAAGTGCCAGGGGTAGAAATCAATAGTGTTCGTATTCATTGATTCATTGATTCATTGATTCTTTGATTCGTAGAGAGTGCGGGGAATCTGTGGCTCACAGACAGAGTCAGAGCTGATCAGCCAACATATATATGCACAGTTGATAAGTGAAGCATATATACAGTGGATATTTCTGATTTTAAACAGCTGTCTGTGCAGATTACTCTTCCATGAAGATGACTGAAACTTTTCGCCCAAGTATAAATTGAAAATGTTGTGCTGCTTTAATTTCTCTTGAATGATACTCTTCAAAAGTTGAGTGGAAAGTGGAAGAGTGTGTTTGCTAGATTTTAGCTTATCACAGACAATTGGCTATTTGTTTATAATGACCAATAAATAACTGTAAATTTATTCATTCATTCATTTTCTGAGGCCGCTTCACCTATTCAGGATTGCAGGTTTGGAGCCTATCCCAGCTAACATGGGTTGAGAGGCAGGGTACAACCTGGACAGGGAGCCAGACTATCACAGGGCTGACACATAGAGACCGACAACTAGGGCTGGGTGGTATACCGGTTCGTACCGAAAACCAGTATTTATTTTCGTTATGATATGAATTTTTCATATACCGCAATACTGGTGAATAGCCCAAACAACGTCCAGAACGTGCGCGGCGGGAAAGTGTTTCAGTGGGGACCCATTTCAGTGCTGCACGCCACAGGCACACCTGAGCAGGCAAGAGTGAGAGCATATGGAAACGTTTAGAGGCAAGAATGGCTGCCGGAGAGAGTCCTGAAAGTGAAGCAACTGTACACAATGACCCAGAAGAACTCATACCAAAAAGCGCAGTGTTTCCCCTATATGCAACTAATAGCGGCGCACCAACGTTTACAATTCTCCTCTGCTCTCTGTATCGCACACGTCAGAGTTTCGCCCCGATGCGCACACACCCACACACACAGACAAACCGCACACACACAGGTGAGCACACTAGAGCACGGCTCGGGCCGCATTTCCCTGACCGAAGACGACCCGACCCGAGTCAGAGACAGTTATAACTGAGCACAGCACTAATTGGAGCTTAGATCGGGCCCAAGAAATTCAGCCCGACCTGGGCCGAGCCTGTGCACGTTATGTCCGGGACGGGACTGGCCCGGCCCGTCCAATTAACTGTAATTATGTGCCCGAGCCCTTTTTAAACCCGACGTTTTTCAATAAGTTGGCTGTTATAATAAACGCTGTTAAGACATAATTTCATCGTTTTTTATAACGTAATAAGTTAATGACAGTTTGCCATTGCATGTCCATGTATTGAGCGTGTTGGGTAAACACTGAATGAATAGGGCATATTTTTTGGAGGCACGGAAAGCCGCTGTCCCTCCCACTTATCTCTACACCCCCCCCCCCCCGACTCTCACTCTCTATCTCTCTCTCTCATATCTGACCGGGCCGGCCTGGGCCTGTCAGAGGGGTGGGGGGTCCCGGCCCGACCCGGCGTGGGCCCACGGGCCGGGTCGGCCGGGCTCGGGCAGAGAATCTAAGCTCTAGCACTTATGGAGCAGAGCGTGTGTTGCGTTCAGGTGTTGTCAGGTAAATAACAAATGGCACTTGAATAGGCCATAGCACAACACAGCAGCATGTCAAGTTGGCCGAACCTGAGCAAAATACCGTGAAATACTGTGAAACCGATATGATTTTTTCTTAAAACCGTGATATGAACATTTTGCCATACCACCCAGCCCTACCGACAACCATTCAGGCTCACATTCAAACCTACAGCCAATTTAGAGTCACCAATTTACCTGCAAATGCTGACTTTATCCATCCATCCATTGTCAACTGCTTATCCTCTTGAGTGTCGCAGGGGGACTGGAGCCTATCCCAGCTGACATTGGACAAGAGGCAGGGTACACCCTGGACAGGTCGCCAGACTATCGCAGGGCTGACACATAGAGACAGACAACCATTCACACCTACGGCCAATTTAGAGTCCCCATTTAACCTATTCCCAACCTGCATGTCTTTGGACTGTGGGAGCCGGAGTACCTGGAGAAAACCCACGCTGACAAGGGGCGAACTCACCAGGGTTCGAACCAGGAACCCTCTTGATGCGAGGCGAGAGTGCTAACCACCACACCACCATGCTGACATTATGAGAACATGCAAACTCCACCAATCAGTGGGTTCAAACCCTCTTGCAGTGAGGCAACAGTGCTAACTACTACAGGAATGTGCGGAGAAGTGTAGCACAGAAATGCCAAATACATGCTTAAGGCTACATAGTAACAGTGATGGTATTGCATAGTGTTTTTTCCACTTGAGAGCACTGCTAAGTGTAAAATGTTCCACACAGTGCACATCTTAGGCCAGATGTTAAAATGATCCCAATGCACTTTAATTTAGTCTTTGTGTTGTGTTCAAGTCAAAAAATTAATTTAAGCGGAAATAAATCAGGCTGCCCATGGACTGACACCCTGAGCCGTTGGGGGTTTGGTGCCTTGCTTAAGGGCACTTCGGCAACCTCTCCAGCTACCAGTCCACGCTCCATATTTTGATCCGGGCGGGGATTTTAACTGGCGACCCCCTGGTTCCCAAGCCAAGTCCCTATGGACTGAGCTACAATACAGAATTCAAATTTCTGTTGATTTTGATAGGAGACACCAGTCTGTTAGTCTTCCTTTAATGCATTACCAGTGAAAAAACACTGAAGATGCTAACACAGCTAAAATAATTATGAGAAAAGCCTAACTTTTATGAAAGCCTTGTGAATGCTATCTGGGGAAAAAATAGCATTAATAGCTGTCTCTTCAACAAGAGCTGAAACTGAAAATATATCACTCATGAGGTCATAACTTAGGGATAAGGAAGAAAAACTAGAGAAGGGAATGTCTTAAGAAATTGCAGTGTGAATGGTGGATGCTGAAAATTAAGTGGATTGCTATCTTGACTTTGTATGAAGAAGCAGCTTAAGGAATGTGAAAAGCTGGAAAAAATGGTCCTTAAACAGGACTTTGTCACACTGCACTAGGGATGCACTGAATATTTGGTAACCGAATATATTCGGCCGAATATTGCAAAAAAACCCACATTTGGTATTTGGTGGAATAAGTTAAAAGCAAGGCCAAATAATAGCGCCGTGTTTTGATAACGCAATCAAACAGCGTGCTGTGACGGGCGGAGTAAAATGTCGGCAGTGTGGCGATCCATCCGTCACCGCACTCGCAGTTGAGACTAAAAATAGTTTTGAGCAAGCAAAATAGGTTTAAATCATTCAGCACGCTGTGTGAGTACAGATTTTAACCACCAGCAGAAACAACAGGCAAATCCCACCGGTTGTGGATTGAACGGGGGTCACAGACACAGACAGTAATGTATTTCTGTCAAATACGGCGGCCATCGGCTTACCGGCGGCAACGGACAAGTCGGCTCCAATAATATCCTCTTCTTGGCGTCATGACTGCCCAGTAGTACCTGAACAGCCGAGCCAGCCAAACACAGGTATGTGGCGAGTCAGAGGAGAAACGAGCCGTTCACATTTCTGTCTCTGTGGCAGGTAACGGCCCACAAACCTCACCGCACTTTAGGGACTGTTCTTTACTCATGCAGGGATTGTCACGGGGCTGGTTGATTCTTATTTTATTTATTTATTTTATTTTGATCCCCTCTATGTTAATCACTTATTGATGCTGTTTTTGAAGTATGAATAAGTCAGTAAGTAATTTATTCCATTGAAATATCATTGATGTATTATAGAAAAGTGATTTATCTTTTTATAAATGACAAAAGGCACATTTGCCTCATTTTTGCTGTGGTATCCTGATACCACTCAGAACAAAATTAATCTGGAGGGGGTTCATCTGCAAAAACTAATGAAAAACTAAACAACAGTATTCGGTACTCGGTATTTGGCCAAGCATTTAATATTGTTCGGCTTTGGCTTCTGCCCCAAATTTTCATTTTGGTGCATCCCTACACTGCACCAATCAGCTCATCTCTGCACTTACTGTAAGTCACCTTGGATAAAAATGTCAGCTTAACAAATGTAATGTAATTTCAATTAGCTTTGTGCTTCCACCTGCAATCACGAATTGCTGTGGTGATGGTAACTGCAAAGTGACTCCTGGCTCAGAGACGTCATTTCATAGAGATTAAGCTGAGGCGCAACTCTCATACTCCTGCTTATAACCAAAAGCAAATCCTATCACCTAAATCTTATATGGTGAGAGACAGAACACTCAACTAAATGCACTGTGTGGAATTTCTGTGTGGAATGTCAAAATAAGGGCAGGTTAGGAAAGTCCTTTATACTACTTCCCTCCTGAGATTTCTGGTCTAATTAACTAATGCTTTCCAGCATTCACACTACTAAACAGTGTGAAATGATCTGTTCTCAGATAGTTTGAGGGCATTTTCCTATAAAACGTTGAGTTGAATTGCTCTGTGCCACTTTTCTATTGGAATGTGTAAAAAGTTTCCTTCTGTTCTTTTGTTTAGTGTACATGATCAAACTGGGCACCTTGGAGAATGAGAGTACGGCGGATGTCGAGTGGCGTCACCATGCATATACACACACTGCCAAGAAAAGGAGGTTCCTCAGTGTGCAGTAGGAACTAATAAAGCATAGCTAAAGTGTTTCATAAAAATCGTAAAATGTGGAGTTTATAAAATTACATGTTTTTGTTAGTTGCTTACCAAATATGACTCGAAGTATAATCTGTTCAAAGGTTTCCCAGTCAGACTGCATCATATCCATCATGAGGGACAGAACATTTCAAGTAAAAGGAATCTGTTTTGACAAAGCCATTGGTTAACAAAGACCTAAGGTGTACTGTGGTGACTTTATTATAATTGTCTTGCTATTTTGTAATAAAATTTGTTTCAGATATCTAAGTTGGCTCACTGTTTTGCCCCTTGTGAATAAAAGTTCATATTTATTCATATGTGCAAACATTAAAGATGCACAAATATGCACTGTGAAGATACACTATATGAATAAAGTATTTGGCCACACCGGTCAATTATTGATTTCAGGTCTTTCAATCAGACGCATTGCCACAGGTGTATAAAGTCAAGCACATAGCCATGCAGTCTCCATTTGCAAACATTTGTGATACAAAATTATGGAGTTAGATCAGTCTCAATATTCACAAATGCACACAGAAGGATTCACAAATACATGTTAAGATTTATATATAAATGACTCTCTCCACACAAATATTTTCAATGCACACACATATATTTAGCATTTTATATAAATGTAAAAAAAATCCACAAATAACCAAAAAAGTTTCACAAATGTATTTCTGATGCACACACAAATATTTATTGTTTTAAATACATGCAATAAAAATCCACAAATATATGTATTTAAAAAGTATTTGCAATTTTCATCAAAACATATGTGGATGTTGATACATTCATTTACAAATGCTTTTATTTTGTGAACCTCCGCGCATTTGTGTGTGAATCTTTTTGAGACTCCCCTGACGTGACCCGATCCACAAATGCATTTTTTCTACCAAGGGGATATAGGTAGCCAATCAGATGTCTCCTTCCTCTTCAGCCAATCACATGAGCGTCCCGCCACCACCCCCACGTGGGGTATGTTTTAACGTCGTAGCGTCAGAAGGTGGCAGTAATGCACCACTACATTGTTTGCGACCGCCAAATTAATACGGAAGAGAAGAAGAAGATTTATTATTATTATTATTATTATTATTATTATTTTATACAGTCTATGGTCAAGAGCGTAGAGTGCTTCAGCACCGCTCTATTTCCAGCGCGGCCGGCACTGCGAGAAAAGCCTTTTATGTCCGTCCCGGAACAGCGGGCTGGGGTGGGAAATAGTGTCGAAGGTGCCGCTGCCGATGTGTGTTGGGGGGCGGCACTTGACGGACAACGCACCGCGCCGGCGGCGGTGTGCGTTGCACGGTGTACCTTAGCATCAGTTACACCAACTAAGAAAGTTTCAGATGATTTGCTAACTAACTGGGCTACCACACACTTTAGCAAAACCAATCACTAATAATTCAACAAAGAGTCATGACTTACAACAAGTGGATACACTTACAGGCAACAGTATCCAGCTGCAGCCCCGGAGCAGAAGCCCCTGACATGACACAAGCCTCTGGCTTTTTTTTCTCCTAACAACTTTTTTAAGTAAAATTGCATAACATACACATAGCGTCTATGAATTGATGAATTGTTCATTTATTTTACCTTTATTTAATCATACAAGTCAACTTTGCTTTTTGTTTGTTTTTGACCAAGTCGCCACGTTCAACCATCAATAAAAGAAGTTGCGCTCAGTGGGCGCTCCTTGTACATTAATATTCATATGCTTCGTTAACTACGACCTGTATTCATTTAGGTCGGACCTTTCAAACTACAAATGTTTCACCATTCAATGTGAGAAATCAGTGCTAACATTCAAAAATAGCTGACTGTTACCCTATTTCGTGTGTAAGTGTGCACAATGAAGAGATAAAAGTCAGTTTGACAAACTTTATTTTCAAATTTCCACAAACAATATCTGATGGCCAGTCCGCTTCTCCTGGCAGCCTGCAAGACACAGAAAAGACAATGAGCACCTAACTTCAAGAAACAAATCCCAACTTCACCACTGTATTTTTTTTGTTTAGCGTTTCAGCTGCCTTATAGCCAGATTAAAGGCTTTGGGTCCGTCACTCTGCTTAATTTAGTGTTCTAACGGCCTGACTACACGGTGTCGGCCCGCCGGGCCTGACCTCCGCGCTCCTCTTCGCTTCCCTCACCCACACTTGAGCACCCGTTCTGGGATACACATGTGTCGGCCCGCCGGCCTGACCTCCGCGCTCCTCTCCGCTCCTCTCACCCACACTTGAGCATCCGTCCAGGCCGCGGAGGTCAGGCCCGGGCGGGACCATAGGTGAGTGGATCCCAAGTCTCGAGCCCTGCCCTCGCCACTCACCAGGATCCTCTTCTAACGGTCACAGAATAAACAACATAGCTATTTTCTGCCAATTTATTCCAGTTAGCTTACCTGAAACCTGCTGCGTTGAGATGCTGTGTCCTGCGAGCTCAGTTCCACACAAAGACCGCAACAATAATATCCAGCATCACTTCCGTCACGTCAGGGGCTTGTGCTCCGGGGCTGCAGCTGGATGCTACTCCTTACAGGTGCACGATCGCCGGCCGCCATGCAGCCAACTAGACCTCTTGACTATAGACATACGCGCCTGACCTTCTTCTTCTTCTCTTCCGTATTAATTTGGCGGTCGCAAACAATGTAGTGGTGCATTACTGCCACCTTCTGACGCTACGACGTTAAAACATACCCCGCGCGGGGGTGGTGGCGGGACGCTCATGTGATTGGCTGAAGAGGAAGGAGACATCTGATTGGCTTCCTATATCCCCTTGGTAGAAAAAATGCATTTGTGGATCGGGTCACGTCAGGGGAGTCTCAAAAAGATTCACACACAAATGCGCGGAGGTTCACAAAATAAAAGCATTTGTAAATGAATGTATCAACATCCACATATGTTTTGATGAAAATTGCAAATACTTTTTAAATACATATATTTGTGGATTTTTATTGCATGTATTTAAAACAATAAATATTTGTGTGTGCATCAGAAATACATTTGTAAAACGTTTTTGGTTATTTGTGGATTTTTTTTTACATTTATATAAAATGCTAAATATATGTGTGTGCATTGAAAATATTTGTGTGGAGAGAGTCATTTATATATAAATCTTAACATGTATTTGTGAATCCTTCTGTGTGCATTTGTGAATATTGAGACTGATCTAACTCCATACAAAATGAGTAATTTTGAAGAGCTCAGTGACTTCGAGCGAGGTACTGTGATAGGATGCCACCTTTGCAATAAGGTGGCAATAATCCCTGCTAGATATTCCACAGTCAACGTTAAGTGATATTAGAAGTGGAAGCATTTAGGAACAACAGCAACTCGGCCACGAAGCGGAAGACCACGTAAAATTGCAGAGCAGGCTAAATGACTGCTAAGGCGCATGTTGCGTAAAAGTTGCCAAAAGTCCATAACTGAGTTCTGAGCTTCCACCTGCATTATTGAAAGCACAAAAACTGTGTGGTGGGAGCTTCCTGGAATGGGTTTACATGGCTGAGCAGCTGCACGCAGGCCTCACATCACCAAGTCCAATGCAAAGCGCCAGACGGAGTGATGTAAAGCACACCAACACTGTGGAGCAGTGGAAACGTGTACTGTGGAGTGACAAACGTCTAACTTTAGATGTCTATAAATAGACGTATATTAGCGGTTATTTAAACGTCTAAGATTAGACGAGGCGTATACACGTAGTCGTCTTTTAGACGTCTATTAGACGGCTAAAAATCTTTCATTTTTAGACCAGTGGTAGACCGATTTTAACCCAGACAAAGAAACCCACCGAGCATTTTACGGTCTAAAAGACGTCTAATAGTCATTAGACGTCTTTTAGACCGTAAAATGCTCGGTGGGTTTCTTCTTATTCATTCCCATAGCGTCACAGTGCATTAAACAGTGTAGAAGCTCAGCGTCCAAAGACTTCAATGGGGAAGCATAGAGTGGGTTGTTCCACTGCAGCAAAACTAGACAGTCATTGGATAAATGCTCGGCTTTGACCCGCCCATCAGATGCTCAGCATCTCTGGGGGACTATGGGGCAGTGGGCTGGCCTCGGCTGGCCTGGACGCTGGGCTTCTGCATGATGATTGGATGATCTGTCTGAGGCTGAATCCCTTTTTGATTGACAGCGAAATGAGCGAATCAGCGATCTTGAAATATAAACCACCACCGGAGCGATTTTCAAGTTTCATTCCGTTGTTCCGAGTTGGTGTGGAGACCTTTCCAATCCTCTTAGTGACTTTTCTTTGTTAGAAAAGACAAGCGACAAATCTAGCATCTTTTCTGGTGTTATTGGAGACTGTACTCGTGTTTGGAGACTCTGACTTGTGTCGCTCTGCAGTTACTGTCCCCAACAAGCAGCGGGTGCTGCTGTGAGCCCCTCCACTGTCCCAAAGCACTCACAGGCGGTCACACTAGCCTCGGGCAGCAGTTGCAGCTAGCGAGCGAGCGAGCTAGCAAGCTGCACATAATGGCAGACAATTTGAATATTGTCGACCGGATTTTGGCGAAGCCAAACAGCAGGGCAGATCAACACCTCAGATTGATTTGGTGCAAAGGGTGGGGAAAAGTAACAGTTCTTTTCACCCATCTGAAAATCTTTGAGGTGTGTTTTGCTGTGGTTCTATGGCATGAGTGTGGTTGAAAAACAGCTTCAATTAAATGTTCCTTTTATAAGTTACTGCCTCGCGACAATATGACAACTTTTATGATATAAACTTAAAGTGAGCTTCCCCTGTTTGAAAGACCAGCAACCGCCACTGGTATGGGGCTGTTTTTCAGGGTTTGGGCTAGGCCCCTTATCACCAGTGAAGGGCAATCTTAATGCTTCAGCATACAGTATCTCACATAAGTGAGTACACCCCTCCCATTTTTGCAAATATTTCATTATATCTTGTCATGGGACAGCAGTATAGAAATGACACTTTGATATAACTTAAAGTAGTCAGTGTACAGCTTGTATAGTAGTATAGATTTACCTTCCTCTGAAAATTACTCAAAACTCAGCCATCAACATCTCAACAGCTGGCAACGTAAGTGAATACACCCCACAGTGAACATGTCCAAATTGTGCCTAAAGTGTCAATATTTTGTGTGCCAAGCATTATTATCTAGCACTGCCTTAACCCTTTTGGGCATGGAATTCACCAGAGCTCACAGGTTGCTTCAGGAATCCTCTCTCACTCCTCCATGATGACATCATGGAGCAGATGGATGTGAAGACATCTTGCGCTCCTCCACCTTCAGCTTGAGGATGCCTCACAGGTGAGTTTAGGGCTGGATATATACTTGGCCAGTCCATCACCTTCACCTTCAGCTTCCTCGGCAAGGCAGTTGTCATCTTTTAGGTGTGTTTTGGGTCATTATCATGTTGGAAAACTTGATCATGAAAACTTGCAGCCCAGTTTCTGAAGAGGGGCGATCATGCGCTGCTCTGAATTCATGTTTCCCTAAATGAACCGAGCTCCCCAGAGCAGGCAGCACTCATGCAGCCCCAAACCATGTTGCTGCCACCACTATGCTTGACTGTAAGCAAGGGACATTTTGGACACTGCTATGCTTCCTACTTTGTGGCAACAGTTTGGGGAAAGCCCTTTTCTATTCCAACATGCCTGTGCCCGAGTACACAAAGCAAGCACTATAAAGACATGGTTTGATGAATTTGGTGTGGAAGAACTTGACTGGCCCGCAGAGAGCCCTGACCTTAACCCCATCAAGCCCCTTTGGGATGAACTGGAATGGAGATTGCGAGCCAGGCCTTCTCATCCAACATCAGTACCTGACCTCATAAATGCTCTACAGAATGAATGGGCACAAATTTCCACAGACACACTTCAAAATCTTGTAGAAAGCCTTCCAAGAAGTGTGGAAGCTGTTGTAGCTGCAAAAGGGGGACCAACTCCATATTAAAGTATATTTATTTTAATACAATGTCATTACAGTCCCTGTAGGTGTAATGGTCAGGCGTCCGAATACTTGGGTCCATATAGTGTATGTACAACAACGAAAATCTGTTCATAGACTTCATAGACTGGCCACAAAATGTGTAGTGTATTACACGTCCCTCTATCTCTCTCTCTGTACCACTCTTTCTGTGTCTCTCACTCACTTGAGGCCTTTCCCATTTCCCAGTTTGCACCTCCTCGATCCTCTCATCTTAATCCCACACACTGGAGATAAGAGTGGAGGAGGCAGGAAGAGACGCTAGGAGAGAGGAGTTGAGACATCTTTGCCTCGGAGCAGTCATTATAAAGTGATGTCAATTAAATATGAAGGGGGGCATATCTGCATCATCTGTCCATTTTTTTGGATTTTTTGTTACAGCCTGCAGCTGCATGTATGATCTCTATCTGAGCATATTTACTTTTATTTCAAGTCACAACTTGATATTATGTGAGATACATACACACACACACACACACACACACATGCACAGTGGGAGGGTGATAAGAAATAGGCCTACTTGTTGCCATTTTTATTTGACCAAAAAAGAAGAACTTTCATTTTGAATGTTAATTTATTTAAAACCAGCCAGGGTCTTTCAGTGTAATATGTTACCATATCATATTGTTTGTTAATGAGATTGAATTTATTTGCAGCAATCACTGCA
This sequence comes from Epinephelus awoara, assembly GCA_035609425.1. Classification (NCBI taxonomy): domain Eukaryota; kingdom Metazoa; phylum Chordata; class Actinopteri; order Perciformes; family Serranidae; genus Epinephelus; species Epinephelus awoara. The sequence continues at coordinate 43,179,857 of CM069302.1, read as the reverse complement.
GTAACAAAAAGTGCATCCACATGACAGGAAGACCATCTGGGCTAGTTAGCCGGTAAGCACAACACAATCCAATGTTGAAAGAACAGAGCATATTTACCCTGCACCAGTGAACAATAACACAAACCATCAGGAAATGTTTCTGCTAAAGAGCTCAATGGATAAGAAAAATAACCTTACTTTATGGAACAAGTTTGTTTTGGTCTCATTCCCTCATTACTTTAGGTCTTTGTTTACTTTCCTCACTTCAATTTCTCTTCTTGTGCCAATGAGAGTGATTTTGTTCACCAACAAGCCCCACTGTCGCTTTCAGTGATTCAACATATCTGCTGGTGTTTACTCCTACACAAGCACAGAACATACGTGCTGGTTTGCCATCAGGTGAAGTCTTTGTGGTGTGTTCATGTGCAACTCTTTGGCCAAGACACAGTGATGTGAGACGGTTCTCTGAAGTCAGTTTCGTGTGTCTGGGCCCTTAAGGCTGCAAACTGGCTCATATGGGATCAGTAAAATTTTAAAATCAATTCTAAAACACACAGCGGGCCTGTCCCAAGTCTCTTAAATTACTGCTAGTTATCTTACCTCACCGACTTTGCTAGCTGTTTAGCCCCTCCCACCTAGGAAAAATGTGAGGAGCCAACGAGCGATGAACGAGCATTGTCGGTTTAAGAGACATGAGACGTCCTTTCCACTAAAGCGTCACGTGAAGCGACATCCATTCCTGATGGCGCCGCTGGCACCGCTGGATCTGCTCTGTAAAGCAGCCAGCATCTGGCGTTACTATGGGTACATCCCAAGTCTCATTATATTCACTGACCAAAACAGTAGCTCCCACCCCCACCGTCATGACTCTGGCCACACACTTTTGCGTGTATTACCATTGTTATTGAGTCATTTGTCAAGGTTGGTCAATTACAGAATGGTCTGTAGCCCTGCTATTCCACTGTCACTGTGATAAGCATCATTATCATCATTAGGGCCCGAGCGACGACGAAGTCGTCTGTGAGGACCCTATTATAATCGCGCTGTTTATTAGGGCCCGAGCGACAACAAAGTCGTCCGTGAGGACCCTCTTATAATCGCGCTGTTTATTATTATTATTATGATTATTATTTATTATTATTAGGGCCCGAGCGACGACGAAGTCGTCTATGAGGACCCTATTGTAATCGTGCTGTTTATTATTATTATCATTATCATTATCATTATCATTATTATTATTATTATTATTATTATTATTATTATTAGGGCCCGAGCGACGACGAAGTCGTCCATGAGGACCCTATTATAATCGCGCTGTTTATTATTATTATTATTATTATTATTAGGGCCAGAGCGACGACGAAGTCGTCTCTGAGGACCCTATTATAATCGCGCTGATTATTATTATTTATTATTTAGGGCACAAGCCACGATGAAGTCGTCCATGAGGACCCTATTATAATCGCTCTGTGTATTATTAGGGCCCGAGCACCTAGTGGTGCAAGGACCCTATTGAAATGCAAGGATTTTTTATTATTATTATTAGGGCCCGAGCGACGACGAAGTCGTCCATGAGGACCCTATTATAATCGCACTGTTTATTATTATTATCATTATTATTATTATTATTATTATTATTATTAGGGCCCGAGCGATGACGAAGTCGTCCGTGAGGACCCTATTATAATCGCGCTGATTATTATTATTTATTATTTAGGGCCTGAGTGATGACGAAGTTGTCCGTGAGGACCCTATTGTAATCTCTCTGTTTATTATTAGGGCCCGAATGACGATGAAGTCGTCTGTGAGGACCCTATTGAAATCGCGCTGTTTATTATTATCATTATTATTATTATTATTATTATTATTATTAGGGCCCGAGCGATGACGAAGTCGTCCGTGAGGACCCTATTATAATCGCGCTGATTATTATTATTTATTATTTAGGGCCTGAGCGATGACGGAGTTGTCCGTGAGGACCCTATTGTAATCTCTCTGTTTATTATTAGGTCCCGAATGACGATGAAGTCGTCTGTTAGGACCCTTTTGAAATCGCGTTGTTTATTATTATTAGGGCGTGAGCCACGATGAAGTCGTCCATGAGGACCCTATTATAATCGCGCTGTTTATTATTATTATTAATTATTGTTATTATTAGGGCCCGAGCAACGACGAAGTCGTCCGTGAGAACCCTATTATAATCGCACTGTTTATTATTATTATTATTATTATTATTATTGTTATTATTATTATTAATTATTATTATTATTATTCTTACGAACCTTTAATCCCCAATTTGGTCCATTTCCCAAATTCAAAAACTCACCAAATTTGGCACACGCATTCGGTGTGGCGAAAAATTTGATATTTTGGCAGTATTCTATGTGGACGGGGCCAAATGGCGACATAGCCCCCCCTAGAAAATTTCATGCCTCGAGCCCCGCCTGTGAGTTTCACCTACACGCATGAAAATTGGTGGGCTCATATAGCATGCCAAAACGCACAAAAAATCCTCTTGGACCCATGCCGTAAACCCAACAGGAAGTCGGCCATTTTGATTTGAATTTTTGACATGTTTGAAGGAACTCCTCTTAGGGATTTCGTCCGATCGACTTCATATTTGGTACAGATCATCCTGAGAAGATATTAAAAGCTTATCTCAGTGTCAAGGGGCATGGCCGCTAGGGCATGACAAAGTTTGGTGACTTTTCGTTTTCTCGCCATCAAATTTCGAACGGATCTCACACCCACATACTTGATCTCAGCAGCTTCAAACTTGCTGGACATGATGATGGCTCCGCCCTGAACGGCCAGATATATTAATATCCCACCTTACTCATAGCGCCCCCCAGTGGTAACAGAAAGTGACCAGTTTTTACTTTAACATGTACTGATGACACAAACTTGACCGCATCAACTTCATTCCACTTCTAATGCATGCAGCACAAGTTGGTGAAGCTACCTTATGAACGCTGTGAAGCTACGTCTAATGGTGTCCATGTGGCAGCGTGGCGACTATCGATCTCTCGCCACTAAATACGTTTGGCTTTTTGATGGTTTCAACGATCTCATATCCTCATGAAAATTAATACACAGGTCAAGAATGGTGAGACATCAAATAGGGGCGCCGTCCATGGGGGGGACAAAATGCCTCTATAGCGCCCCCCCATTTTCATTTGGAGTAGGAAGATGAAAATGTGTACATATGTGTATGTCACCCAGACGCACAAAAAAGTCTCTGCCACCAATGGTCTACTCCAAACAGGAAGTCAACCATTTTGATTTAAACTTTTCATTTTGGTGGCGATTTTGTGATTTCGACAACTTTGTATTTTGACGAACTCCTCCTACAGATTTTGTCCAATCAACTTCAGATTTGGCACAGATCACCCTGAGACCATGCTGATCAAAAGTTATTCAAAGCTTTTGTCTATGTCAAGGGGTGTGGCTGCTATGGCGCCGCCCACACCATAAAATGCGTTTGGGTTTTTGATGGCTTCAGCAACCTCATATCCTCATGAAAATTGACACACGTCAAGAATGGCAAGCTCTTGCATCTGATAGGGGCGTTGCCCATGGAGGGAACAAAATGCCTCTATAGCGCCCCCTTGAAATTTTCAAAAAAACCTCCCCATAGGGGTTTTTTTGGAGTAGGAAGATGAAAATGTGTACATATGTGTAAGTTGCTCAGACGCACAAAAAAGTGTCTGTCACCAATGGTCTATTCCAAACACGTTCATCTACTCAACAGGATGTTAGGAGACTAGATGTGTGGTAATCAGCATCTGTTGGTGGTAAAAGCTACTCAAGCTGAAATAGCGACTGAGAAAACTTTTACTTTGCTTAATATGTGGAATATAAATAAAATCAAAGTCAGGAGCAATCATGGTTCTGTTTTTAAATTTCATTTTCACCCAATTATTAAAAACACTGGAAAACATTTAATGACTTTCTCAAAGGCTAATGTGAAAAGAAAGTGATGTTACAGTTTAAGGGATAGTTCGACATTTTGGCATTTTGTCAAATAATTCCTATAGTCATATGAGTAGGTACATTACCTTTAATTGTCTGCCTGCTGTTTTGAGATCGGTGGGACGGAGCTGCCTGTCAAGACTTCATTAGTTATGTTTACTGATGAGAAATGTAAAGAATTTATTGAGCTGCTGCAGCCACTCTCTTCCTTTAACAGAGATACCTGCCATGTAAATTGTTTGGTTAAAACATTCATTTTGGTTGTGTTGCACGCCTGAGACCCTTTAAGGGGTTAATCGTGGGTGCGTACATAGGCTATTCTTGTTTTCACGTGTAGGGCACATTGTATTGAGACTTTTGGCAGGAGCACACAGCCCTCAGGTAAGCAGAACAACTGCAAACTGCAAACAGCCTGCTAACGACGGATGCATTATAAATAAATGGTTGTGTGCTGACATTCACCACGCTATCCCGACGTGCTTTAGGTAACTTATAATTTGTGGTCTATAAAGCGTTCAGCCGCTAATGTGTGTGTAGCGCATCTCTCTCGGCTAGCACTCGGCTAAATCCCGGGAGCATTCTAAGTGATCGATGTTAGCCGAGACATGCCGGCGGTTGAACACTCGGTGAGCTAATGTGGACGATGGCGTGGTGAACGGTGACTTTGACTCAGTGGTCTGTTGTAGAACATTGTGCTGTCGTGTCTTGTAACGTATCGATGCACTAGGTAAACATAGACCGTAGCCGTTTCTCAATATGCGTTCTTGTGCGGACTTGTGTTCTCCCCGGATGTGTTCTCGCCACGCCCATTTCACCGGGGATGCTTCGGAGCAGACTTGTGTGGACTTAAGACAGACAGATATCCCAGCATGCATTTCGCAACAAACCATTGGAAATGGCGAGTGAGGGAAAGGCGCACAATTGTAAGCCATAATTACCAATATGTTACTGTTGTGTTGTCACTGAACGTAGTTTTTTCATGCGTAATTTAAACGTCAGAGCCGTGGTCGATGTTTTAATATAGAGCCCAGTTGAATGTGTCTATAATAATAGTGTGTGAGCACTCAGGCTGCCCCAGAGATCAGCCTCTCTCGGGTAGTCCTTTTAAACTCGTCGCCGATATCTCTGTAGTGGTTAAATATGAAATGTAAGTTGTCTGGAGAATGTCTAATGGGCTACGTTCAGTGTCACCATATAAGATATATTATTTGTTCCTGGTTAAATATTTTTTGTTAATGGCAAAGGTGCAGAACTTAATTTGTGTGTCCAATTTGTTTCACAATCATTACCGCGGAACTACAGGACAGTCTTTGTACTTTGACCGAATTGTTTGTTGTCTTCTTTTCAAAGTTGTCATATTTTCTATAATGGGCATTGTGCATTAAACCTGATATTTCATCCCTATTTAATTAAGGGACAACTGATGAAACCCAAACACTCATTGAGTGGCGGGGGACCAATGAAAGGCTGTTCACGGGGAGGAGGAATTCCTCCAGGATGGGATGGGAGTGAGTATTGCTTTTTAGTGCTTATAGCATTGGCTGTATGTCAGGGGAAGGAATGGAGCCAGATCAAACATTATGGTTAATATCTTAGTGGATTGGCAGTGTGTCAGTCTTTGTTACTGTTTTGTCTAGGGAATTTGTTGCCACTTCTGGCCTGCCAGTGACTGCCACGCAGGCCAGTGAACAAGGTAGTGTTCCTGTGTCCCTGCTTGGTATTATATCCTGAAATAGCTGTCCTGTCATTTCCTTCTAAAGAAACTATGTACATATAGTTTGATAAGTCACATAAACCTAACACAGATACATTGGCCATTGATATAAAGTGTACTCTGGGAATGTGAAAACATTAAAACAAGCTGTTTCATGACATAGTAACCAATATCTCTTTTTCAGGAGCTCAGAGACCCACCCACAGGTGGAGGGGTAGAGGCTGGTAGTGTGACTGCTGCCACCTGGCCATGGTACAGGGTGATGGATGCTGCTCTCCAGGGGCAGCATTCAGTCACTCCGCCCCTGGTTGTTGCAGCAAACCTGACTGCCACGTCAGGTGGCACAGTCAGCACTCCGGCTTCTGCCCCTCAACCCTCCACCTCCTCCTCTGGAGATGGAGAAGCCGAGCGACCCTCCAAAAGGAGGAGGGGCAGTGAGGGTCTCCTTGAGCTGCTCAAGCAGCAGGCAGAGAAGGAGGAGGAGAGGGAGAGGGCAGCTGCCGGGAGAGAGGAGGAGAGGGAGAGGGCAGCTGCCCAGCGAGCCGACAGGCTGCTGAACATTTTTGAAAAACTTGTTGACAAGTTGTAATAAAAGTCTGAATTCTGTTATGATGGCATCAGTATATTTACAACAAAACACAAACAGTCATATACAATTATCAACAGTTAACAAGTCAGCCAGAAGGACATAACAGAACAAATGAACATGTACATGTACCTGTCTATCTATCTATTTATCCATCTATCTATCTATCTGTCAATCCAGACATGAAGGGGAATGTCAATCAGACATAAGAAAAATAACGACAACAAATGAACATGTACAGTCGTTAGTCATGAAGGAAAATGTAAATCAGATAAGAAAAAACAAACAAATGAACACTCATCTATTCATCAACTATCTATCTATCTATCTATCTATCTATCTATCTATCTATCTATCTATCTATCTATCTATATGTTATGACCATTTCAGATGTAATCATGTTCATTAAGGCATGCAGGTAGGTGCTGGGGAGCAGACAGCTACGCAGCGACCCTTCCACGGACACCATTCCCTGACAGCTCCCTGGCATCTGCGGGGACCCCACATTCAGGGCCCAGATCTTGCTCATCCTCATTATCCTCCTCCTCCTCCTCCTCCTCCTCCTCCAGGATGTCACCCACTGCCACACAGATGTTGTGGAGGATGCAGCAGGCAGCAACCACCTTCGGTGCAAACAGGGGCCAGATCTCCAGGGCCCTCAGGAATATGGAGCGCCAGCGTGTTTTTAGCATACCAAAGGCCCGCTCAATGATGGTCCTGGCTCTGGCATGGTGCCTGTTGTGCCGCGCCTCCACTGCACCTTTCAATCAAAATTCAGGTAATGAATATAATGTATTTCAAAGTCAACAAAGTGACCGTTTTGTGTTTGTGTGTGTGTTCTTACTCACTACAGGCTGGCGGTATGGCGTCATGATGGCCACAGGACGCTGGAGACACGGGTATCCTCCATCTCCCAGCAGAAAGTGCCCAGCTGGTGGATACAGGGCCTGCTTGTACATTGGCGATCTCCGGAGGACCAGTGCATCAAGCACAGACCCTGGATTGCCGATGTATACATCCAAAAATGCACCTTTGGCATCACAGATACCCTGCAGTACAATTGAGGGGAAAAGCTTTCTATTGATGTAACTTTTCTTGTGTGGCTCTGCAGGGGGAACTATCTTAATGTGGCACCCATCGATGGCACCAGCAGCACGGTGGAATGCCTCATGGCCGGCAAGGTGCTCAAACCCAGACCCCACCGCCTCCATCTCCTCACGTTTGGGGAAATGAATCACCCGATGGATTACGGTGACCATGTCATCCACAACATTGTGGGCAATTCTGCACACAGTGGAGAGTGGCATTGTAAATACGCCTGCAGTCACCCTGTAAGAGGCACCACAGGCAAGCCCGTAAATGGTCACCAGCACCTCCACTTCATGGCTCCATCCATGGGCCTTTCCCCTGGGCAGCATCTTGATGAGCGTGTTGATGCTCTCCCTGGAGAGCCTGAAGGCTGGCTTCAGGTCAGCCCCAGAGAAAAATTCTGCAAGAATGGGCACATCCTCTTGCACATTTGCATAGTGCCACATGGGACTTTGGCCCTGTTCCTGTTTTTAAAAGTAGAAAATTTAGAATAATTAATCTCTTTTTAGAAATGTTACACATTGTTAATGTAATTGTTGTTCTTGGTATGTATTGTTGTGCTTATTTATGTGTTTTTATCATTCAGTATTGATTTTAGTTGTTGTAATTTATTTATTGTATTTAAAGATGAATTGTATTTATTGTAGTATTTATTCAACAGCATTTTCAATATTGATTATCTGAGATGGATTGTATACCTGATACGTGTCTGAAGTGTGGCTGAATAAACTTTCCCTCTTCACATCTGACCTGTTTGGTCTATTTATATTGGTGAGGACAGACTGAATGAGAAACTGCTGTCAGTGCAATCCAGTACAGTTCAACAGCACCACAATCTACAACTCAACACTTCAGTAAAATGTCACACAGAATATTAAACTGCTTTTGTTTTTTCTAGGTGTACCAAGTAAACTGTCAAGTCTCCATACAAATGTAGACAGGAAGCACAATGGTGAGACAAATGCAGTGATGGACAATAACTAAGTATATTACTTAAGTACAAATTTGATGGACTTTGGGTATTTCCATTTACTGAGAGGGAAATACTGTACATTCTACTCAAGCTACATTTATTTGATAGCTATAGCTACTTTTCAGATAGTTTGTTATAGACGTTGTTTCATATTTACAAGTTGCTGTTATAGATAAGACTAGTGCACCAGTGAAAGGTATTAAAACCATGACAACATTTAAATGCTGTTTACATGTACCCTACCTGTGAATTGACCAATTAATACTCAATACATATTCATGTCTATGATGAGTACAACACTTGACATTGGGTCACTCTGCATCATGAGCACTTTGAACTTCTGATTTTAAGTAGGCCTACATTTTGCTCAAGTCAGATTTGGTATGCAGCACTTTGACTTGTGACTGAGTTTTTGTTATTTGTTGTGATATTCCTGGGTACTTTGTCCACAACTGGACAAACATACCAAACAATAGAGACATGCAAGCATAGCACGTCTCATCCTCATCCTCCGCCTCATTCTCCGCTGTCGTTCTTGGATCTGCCTCCTCAGCTGGACAGCCTCCTCCTCAGCCTGCAGGTACAGCAATCCTGCTGCAATAGCTGCACCAAGACCCGCCCTTCAATCCATTTCAATGTTCGATATCCAACTCGCCAATGCTCACGCTGATAACCCTCCACAAACTTTTCCCCCCGCACCTGGCTTTTAATTACACATGATCAGAAGCCAGGTGTGGGAATTGGATGGGCTATAGATTAAATATGATCAGAAGCCAGCTGCAGGACAGATGTTTTAAATACATTTTGTGAATATATTTTGGCTATTTATATGTTTTTGTATGTCAGTTATGTTGAAACATTAAAAACATACACATATTAATTTCTTACAATATCTATGAAAAGACGCAGGGCTGGGCTGTGTTTATATTGTTTTATTCTAAATGCATATATACAACACAGTACAACAGTCAAGGCGAGCGGAGGTGGTGACGTCATCAAGTTCGCTGCTGTTCCAAAAGCAGAAATGACTGTACTCCCGTCCTCCCGTTCTCGGGAAGTCCGGACTTTCGCGTGGACTTGCCAAGTCCGAACTTGCCAAGTCCACAAGTCCGAACTGCCGTACTTGAGTATTGAGAAACGGCTCGTGTCTTGACATGTCCGTGCTTACAGACTGCTTCACGCATGCTCCCAGAGCGCTGGGCTTTGTGGGAGATGTAGTCAATGTGGTTGCTTTGGGTCTTCTGTCTTGTGTTTGACATTGTTAAATATATAAATAATATGTAGGTAGATTAATGTTATATGTATGTCAACAGTCTTGTTTAGAATGATAGCTGATGAAGAAAAAATTAACCAGCTTAAAGACTTATGTTCTATTTATTGTGTGGAAAGTGGAAACAGCTGTTCAGTAATCACAGTTTTTCATTTGACATGACATGTAACATTTTGCATCTGTTTCTTATTGTTTCAGTTTTATTTTGTTATCTAAATAAAGAAGACAAAAAGAAAACACAAGTTATAACTTTGCGTGCTGCCTGTCGAGCCTTTTTGGAGGGCTAAAATTTAAAAAGATCTGAAAAATGCCTTCTGCTCAGCGCACAAAATGGAGCTGAATGGTACAGCCCTATGGAGTTAATTTTGTGTCTTTAATATGCAATCAAAAAGAATGGATTTGAAAACAAAAAAATATTTTGCAAACAAAATTATGATTTCAAAAATACAAAAAAATGCCCATGCATGAATGAAATATATTTGTGATTAAAATTGTATCTTGATAAATCCACAAGTTTTGTTTACAAACCAAAATATTGTTCTCATGAACCACAGATTTGTTTGCGTGTCCTGAGTTTTCGTTTGCGTTTCTTGAAGTTTTGCTTGCGTTTCTGCATGACTCTCATGGGCGGGACCTCCTCTGAAAACTGTAAGAAGCCTCCTGATTGGTCAGTCTCACTCAAAGAGACGGGGTGACAACTTCCGCCCCCACAGTGAGCCGGCGGTAAGGGAGACACAGAGAGTTAGCCAACTGTGACAAACATAGATCATAACAGGTATGTTTTGCGTAACTTTACTGTCACTGAAGCCAGGGCAGTAATAAGGTTGTCAGTCACTTCTGACGAGCGCAGAGCGCTAAGCTGGTTCGTCTGGATTATGAGTGTTAATGTCTGATAATGCTATCTCTAGTGGTTAGGAATAAAAAGCACCAGAAGAGCAAGTGTAAACTTAATAGCATCAATAAGACAGTAAAGTTACGCAAAACATACCTGTTATGATCGATGTTTGTCACCGTCGGCTAACTCTCCGTGTCTCCCTTACCGCCGGCTCACTGTGGGGGCGGAAGTTGTCACCCCATCTCTTGAGACTGACCAATCAGGAGGCTTCTTACAGTTTTCCGAGGAGGTCCCCCCCCCATGAGAGTCATGCAGAAATGCAAGCAAAACTTCAAGAAATGCAAACGAAAACTCAGGAAACGCAAACGAATCTGTGGTTCATGAGAACAATATTTTGGTTTGAAAACAAAACTTGTGGATTTATCAAGATACAATTTTAATCGCAAATATATTTCATTCATTCATGGGCTTTTTTTTGTATTTTTGAAATCATAATTTTGTTTGCAAAATATTTTTTTGTTTTCAAATCCATTCTTTTTGATTGCATATTAAAGACACAAAATTAACTCCATACAGCCCCCTCTCTCCCTCAAAACTAATCAAATACACCATCAAATGACTCCAAAACGCTCTAGTAGAAAACACATGGCTTCCACATTCCCCACGCTATGAAATAATAATGTATAATTAAGTAACATTACGACACATGAAGCAAATACTCGGAATTACTTTTTTGAGTAAACCACTGGGTGGAGTGACACAGTGCGCAGCTGAGAAAATGCCGTATTTATTACTCGGCATGCATTTGCGGTATCGTCAGCTGGACGCAGCAGAAAGTTTGAGGATAGTTTACAGAGTGCTGTTGTAAATCATGGTTTACACATGTATTGGAAAAGGTTGTGGTAACAAGCTGAAGACATGGAACAGAGTGACGTTTCAGGTAGTACCAACCAAAAATACAGACAGGATGAAACAATGGCTATTTGTGCTGGACTTCGACCCCCACACACCTGTAGAAATGGTCCGGAAAATGTTTGTTTGCGCCAACCATTTTTTACCGGAGGACTACAGTGAAAGGATGGAGCGCAGAAGCTCAGGAATGGTTCTAACGCTTTTCAACCCAAGCATGGTAAATAATGCTAAAATGCAAATGTTGTTGTGGTTATGTTATGGATAAGTGCTTGCCCAGAGCATATAGTGAAGTGACTGGTATTACTTCTCATAAACAGACTGCTAGGGAACATTTTATGTTGTTGTTCCCCTCAGGAGTTGTGGTGATTTATGAGTGTGGAGTTAGCATGTTCTCCCTGTGTTTCGGTGATTATTTTGAGGCGTACTCTCGTCCCATCCCACCATCAATATACCGTATTTCCGCAATTTAAAATCAGGCCCCTATTAGAAGCCGACGTCGTTTAGTAACTGGGTCTAAAAAAATAAATAAACGCCGGCCTCTTTTATAAACCGGAGATGCTTATTTGACGTTTACACACACACATACACAGAGACTCACATCCACACACACATAAACCCTCATCCAGGCACATGCGCAGCTGCGCACTCTCAGCTGATTGTAAACAAATAAGATGGCGACAAGACCGAATTCAGTGTTAATTTAAAGCTAGAAGTTTTGAAATATTCCGAACAAATGTCGGCGGAATACGCTGCAAGGCATGTGATGCCTGGTTTGCAGAGGACGGCAACAAGACCTTCACAAAAGGAGGGAACATGAGAGCACCTGATAAACGCAAGATAACGGCTTACCGGTGACAGAGAAGTCCGACTCCAGGTCCAGTAATTTCCTCTTTCGTTGGTATCATGACTGTCCAGTAGTACCTGGACAACCGAGCTGTGGCAGCACACAGGTATGTGGCATGTCAGAGATAAATGAGCCGTTCACATTTCTGTCATTGTGGCAGGCAACGGTCCACAAACCTCACTGCACTCTAGGGACTGTTCTTTACTTACGAAGGGACTGTCAGGGGAGAAGGCAAGGCAAGGCAATTTTATTTATATAGCACCATTCATACACAAGGCAATTCAATGTGCTTTACAAGAGAAAACATTAAAGGAACAATAGATCATTAAAAACAAAAGCTAAAAGCGAGACAATAAATAGTTAAAAACAGTGCAGAAAATGCATTTAAAAAGCAAACATAAAGCCAAAGCAACAGCAGACAAATATAAAAACAATAGCTACAGATTATCCTAACAATAAGTTACATATCTAGTTCACTGGTAAGCTGCAGTAAATAGTAATGTTTTAAGCCCTGATTTAAATGAGCTGACAGTTTCAGTCGACCTCAGATATTCTGGAAGTTTGTTCCACAGGCGGGGAGCATAGAAACTGAAGGCTGCTTCACCGTGTTTGGTTTTGATCCTGGGAACACTGAGTAAACCAGAAGGGTGGGTGGTTGATTTTTATTTTATTTTTTTTTTTTATTTTGATCCCCCCCCTATGTTAATCACATATTGATGCTGTTTTTGAAGTATGAATAAGTCAATAAGTAATTTATTCCTTTGAAATATCAAAGGAGCCGAGGGATGGTTCACCCAGGGCGTAAAACTAGCCAGGACCGCCTCTGGCACTGATATTTTTACAGTAACCATCTTTATCTATAGAAGCCCATTTTCGCCAGTAAAGGAAATTTACTGGCGCCATTCCTAATCAATATTGTGAGATAAAAAGTCACAATTATGAATGTAGCCTATTTTTAAAATTAATTTGTGGCATGTTGTCTTGTAAGGTGTGTGGCATCACGGTGGCTGCAGATGGGACAGAGGATGAGATGAGTCACTGTTTCAAGGCGGGACAACTAGTACACTGTGGGGTAGTAAATAGTAAATACTGGTGATTTACAAAAACCCCAAAAACTATTTTTACTTTTAAAGTTTGCTACTGTAAATAAAACAGTACTTTTTTTGTAATACTATATAGAAAATATACATTTTTACTGTAAAGAAAAGTTTACATAAATATTTCTGCTGTTTAAATTAAAAAAAAAAAATACAGTATTTGTATTTTCAAATTTGGCTGAGATTTTTTTCTTTTATTAAAAGCCTCCTTCAAATAGTAGCCTGCCCCTATTTGTAGCCTGGTCCCAAACAAATTTTTGGTTAATAGCAACCCGGCTACTATTTGAGGAAATACGGTACATATGTAACATACAGTCACTGGCCACTTTGTGTACACCTGTGTAATCTAATGCAATCCAGTAGAATGACTATACCATGATTTTTTCCCTGAAGCTTATAAATTTTCAGTTATTGTTGACATCGTCTAGAAAGTGGTGATGCGACTTTGTTTATTATTGAGGTCATAGTGAATGGTGGTGGTGTACTGGGGCGGCCTCCTAATTTTCTCTAATTGAGGGGGACAAAATATTAGGAACACTTTTAAATATGTTGCACTCCAGTACACCAACACCACCCACTACGACCTCAATAATAGATTAATCAACTTTGTGACAAACTGCTCTTTACTTATGTCGGGACTTGTCAGGGGAGGAGGGTGGCTGGTTGATTTTTATTTTATTTCAATCCCGCCTATGTTAATCACTTATAGATGCTGTTTTTGAAGTATGAATAAGTCAATAAGTAATTTATTCCATTGAAATATCAGAGCGCCGAGGGATGGTTCGCCCAGGGCGTAAAACTAGCCAGAACCGCCTCTGACAATTATGAATGTAGCCAAGTTTTAAAATTAATTTGTGGCATGTTGTCTTGTAAGGTGTGTGGCATCACAGTGGCTGCAGATGGGACAGAGATGATTCACTGTTTCAAGGCAGGACAAATAGTACACTTTGGTGTAGTAAATAGTAAATAGTGGTGATTTACAAAAACACCAAAAACTATTTTTACTGTTAAAGTTTGCTACTGTAAATAATACAGTACTTTATTTGTAATACTATACATTTTTACTGTAAAGAAAAGTTTACATAAATATTTCTGCTGTTTAAATTTAAAAAAATACAGTATTTGTATTTTCAAAATTGGCTGAGATTTTTTTTTCTTTTATTAAAAGCCTCCTTCAAATAGTAGCCTGCCCCTATTTGTACCCTGGTCCCAAACTAATTTTTTGTTAATCGTAGCCCCGGCTACTATTTGAGGGCATACAGTACATATGTAACATACAGTCACTGACCACTTTGTGTACACCTGTGTAATCTAATGCAATCCAGTAGAACTACTATACCATATATATATTCCAGACGATGTCTACAAAGTGGTGATTCGACTTTGTTTATTATTGAGGTCATCGTGAATGGTGGTGGTGTACTGGGGTGGTCTCCTAATTTTCTCTAATTGAGGGGGACAAAATATTAGGAACACTTTTAAATATATTGCACTCCAGTACACCAACACCACCCACTACGACCTCAATAATAAAGTAGAATAATCACCTTTGTGACAAAAGCTGAAAATGTAAAAAGCTTTGTAAACGTAGAATGTGTGGCGGCCACCCTCGCCACCAAATACGTTTGACTTTTTGATGGCTTCAGCGACCTCATATTCTCATGAAATTGATACACAGGTCAAGAATGGCGAGCTCTTACACCTGATAGGGGCATCGCCCATGGGGGGGACAAAATGGCTCTATAGCGCCCCCTTGAAATTTTCAAAAAACCCTTCCCATAGGGGTTTTTTTGGAGTAGGAAGATGAAACGTCACCACACATCAGGGTTAACTTACTCTGAGTTTTCACATAACCGCTTCAGTGATGTGTGCTGCTGGCCCCTCGTGGTGGCGCAGGAGAGCGAGGGCCCAATCACAGCTGCTTGCAGCTTTAATAGGGCCCGAGCACCTAGTGGTGCGAGGACCCTATTGAAATGCAAGGATTTTTTATTATTATTAGGGCCCGAGCGACGACAAAGTCATCCGAGGACCAGGGCTCGACAGTGCGAGCGTTTCACTTGCATTTGCGACTAAAAATAGGTGTGTGCGAACTATAAAAAATATTTAGGGGCACATGTGCGCAAAAAAAAATCAGCCGAAGCAGCCTATATTTTTGTAAATAAAAAATATGATAATCTAACCGCAAATGTTGGAGGAACTCCAGCCGCCTTCCCTCCTCCCTCTTCCCCGTGTGACACGGTTATGGGTGGTTTTCCAAGCCACCATCGGCACAATGAATGTAAGTCCCACTGTCGGCTGGGTGAAAATAAGTCGAAGTGTGGAGGAGATGGACCAGGTTAAGCGACGGATCTCTGGGGAGGCCTGCTCCATTCTCCCCGAAGTTCAAATAATTTCAACTCTGAGCGCAGTGCTTGGGCGGAAAATCAGAGTGGTGCGCGACGCCAAGGGTAGCAGTGCCGCTTTGTCAAGCATTGCTGCCCTCTCCATAGACAAACAATGGGACAGCCAGCGCAAAGCAGTTTTACAGCTGATCATGTGTAGAGGCCTTTAGGGACCGTTCGCCACGGTACCGCTGCTGGGCAGTGTGGAAATAAAGCCCTTTTCACACAGAGCGCACAAAGAGCAGACCTCCGCCGACGAACCCCATTCATTGTGTAGGTGCTACCGCGGCGCAAGAGCGAATCGCTCTGCCGGCGAGCTGAGCGGCGCACAAGGGGGTGCATGTCGCCGTGATGACACCTCGGCGCCACGTGTCCAATAGCAGAGAAGAGTCTGAAGTAGACCCGAAAACGGTCACCATGGAGCTGTAGCTCCTGAACGAGCCTGTACTCCCCCAAATCCTGTCCACTGTGCCCTACCCTGCGGTGGGCGCCGCGAAAGCTCTGTGTGAAAGAGTCTTAAGTTCTGCAGATTTTCAGAGGACCTGGAGAATGTTTTAGGATAGTAATAACATTATATAAGATAATCATATTGCAAAGATAATATATATAAGATAATAACATTAAAGACAAAATTAAATTGCAGTACAAAACTTGATGATTTTACCTTTCTGTACATTTGTATAGAAATTCATTTCATAATTTTGCTTGTAAATGTCTATTTGCATCATGTTTATTACGGAAAACACATTATTTTACATTGTGCCCCTAAAGTTCTTTGTGCACTCCTTATTTTTTCAACTTAGGAGCACATGTGCTCCTTGGGAAAAAAGTTAGCGTCAAGCCCTGCGAGGACCCTATTGAAATCTATTATTATTAGGGCCCGAGCACCTAGTGGTGCGAGGACCCTATTGAAATGCAAGGATTATTTATTATTAGGGCCCGAGCACCTAGCGGTGCGAGGACCCTATTGAAATGCAAGGATTTTTATTATTATTAGGGCCCGAGCACCTAGCAGTGCGAGGACCCTATTGGCCATTTCCAGGGGTCCTAAATGAACGAACTAGTACTAGAGATTTCATCCGATTGACTTCAAACCTTGGTCTGTCCCATCCCAAGACCATGAAGATGAAAAGTTATCAAAAGCTTGTGTTTTCGTCAATGCGCGTGACCGTGGGATGGCGCCAAAGTTAGAAGTCTCGCCACTAAACAGGAAGTAGTTTATAACTCCAGCATACATGGTCCAATCTTGCTCAGACTTCACAGAATTGATGACAGTCCCGCCCTGAACACATCTACATGTCAATAATTAGAGATAAATATAGCGCCCCCTACTGGTAATGGGAAATGTCATGTTTTAGACTTTAATGTACATCTCCTACAATATTGACCAGATCCACTTCAAACTTGTTGAAAAAAGTCATAAGACGTTGATGACGCTTTATTGTTGAAACTGTGAGTTTTCGTCGAAGGGGCGTGGCCACGGCCTGGCAGCAATCTTTGCTGTTTCGCCGTGATGATAAACATTGCTGTAACTTGACTCCACATGGGAATATCTTGCCAAAACTTCACACAAATGATGACAGTCCAGCCCTGAACACATCCACAGAGGAATTTTGAATCACCGCCATAGCGCTACCTTCTGGCAACAGAAAGCTACTTTATACATTCTGTGATGTCCCGCTTCTAGCAGGTTAATCAGACCCAACTCAAACTTGCTGGTCTAAGTCCTTAGACCTTGATGATACTTAAAAATGAAGCTTTTGAGTTTTCATCAAACGCTGTCACCGTGGCGCCGCCTTGTTCGCCATCAAACATGATGTTGTTTTGAAGGGACAAGGGATGCTTGAAAACTCACCAAACATGGCATACACATCACAGGTCACAAGTCCTGTTGTCTGATGTGATTTTTGTGCTTTGATGCACCAAGATGGCTCAACAGTGCCCCCTACAATGTTTCAATTAAGCAGCCCCCAAAGCTGGTTTGACCTGGATGTATGAAACTTGGTAGGCACCTGTAACACTCTATTACGTACAAAAAAGCCTCTTGGAGCCATGCTCCAAACCCAACAGGAAGTCCGCCATTTTGAATTTACTTTACCACTTTACCTGTGCATTTTTGCCCATTTCCAGGGCTTGTAAATTAACGAACTTGTCCTACAGATTTAATCAGATTGGCTCCAAATTTGGTTTATATAAGCTTGACTATGTTGTGACCAGAAGTTATCACAGGATTTGCCCAACTGAGCATTGAGTCTTGAGGTCTCGCCTTGAAAAACGAAATTGCTGTAGCTCTGGCATAAATGGTCCAATCTCCACCAAACTTCACGTGATTCATATTAGTCCCGCCCTTAACACATTTTCATTACCATATTGGCTGATAATCATAGCGCCACCTAGTGTCCAAAGGAAATGCTTCTTATCAGACACTTATCTTTGGATTAACCTGAAATTTCAGTGCTGTGGTCTATATTTGATGTTCACAAACATGACATATCATTAGTGTCTACGTGTGCTGCAGAGGGTTTAATTTTGATGTGTCACCATGAAACAGGAAATTGCTGTAAATTTGGAGTAAATGGTCCGATGTCCACCAAATTTGACATGATTCATATTTGTCCCACCCTGAACACATTTATATGACAATATTCCGTTATAGTCATAGCACCACCTAGTGGTGAAAGGAAGTACTTCTTACCAGACACTTATCTTTGGATTCACCTGAAATTTCAGTGCTGTGGTCTATATTTGATGTGTACAAACGTGACATATCATTAGTGTCTATGCGCCCTGCAGAGGGTTTATTTTTGATGTCTTGCCATGAAACGGGAAATTGCTATAAATTTGGAGTAAATGGACGGTTGTCCACCAAACATGACATGATTCATATTTGTCCCACCCTGAATACATTTATATGACAATATTCTGTGATAGTCATAGCGCCACCTAGTGGTGAAAGGAAGTACTTCTTACCAGACACTTATCTTTGGATTAACCTGAAATTTTAGTGCTGTGGTCTGTATTTGACGTACACAAACATGACATATAATTATTGTCTATGCATGCTGCAGAGGGTTTAATTTTGATGTCTCGCTGTGAAACAGAAAATTGCTAGAACATGGGTGTAAATGGTCTGATCTCCATCAAACTTCAGATGAATCACATTAGTCCTGTCCTGAAAACATTAATATGACCATATTTCCTGACACTCATAATGCCACCTAGTGGCGACTGGAAGTGGGTCTTTTGATTTATCTGAAAGTTTAATGGTGTGGTGTATATTTGATGTATAAAAACATGTTGTATAATTAGTGCGCTCTCCAATTCCCTCTAGTGGAAAGAGGAAGTGATACAAAATGTGAAATATGTCATTCCAGCACTGTATCAAGGATACACCAAGTCACTCCTGTATGCGATGTCTAACTTTGACAGAAATGAACTGATGTGTCAGAAGGTGTCATGCCAGCCCCCTCGAGTTGCGTGAAGGTGCGAGGGCCCGTTCATCGCTGCTTGCAGCTTTAATTAGGGACCTCGGCCAAACGGGCGAGGGCCCTCTTGTTCCTGTAAGGTTTGTTATTATTATTATTATTATTTCTTTCTTTCAGCGTACGCGACTTTAAACTGGAATTTGAACCCCTAAACATGCTCCAAAACTCACCAAAATTGGCACGCATGTCAGGACTGGCGAAAAATTTTAGGAAATGAAAAAATTAATTCAAAAAGTGCCAAAATGGGCTCTCTAGTGCCACCTAGGCGTTTAGTCACACTGAAATGGCTGCTGTAGCCAGTAGGAACGTCGTAGGAAGATCAAACCAAAACAGCCGTGTTCCTTTCATCAAGACCTACAAATCACGCACTCGCACCCATGACCTAAATCCAACAGGAAGTGAGGTATTTCCCTTTCAAAGTAAGAGTTTTCCTCAAAAAAAAAAATTTTTAGGAAATGAAAAAATTAATTAAAAAAGTGCCAAAATGGGCTCTGTAGCGCCACCTAGGTGTTTACGCACACTAAAATGGCCGCAGCGGCTTGTAGGAATGACATAGAAAGATCGAACCAAAACTGGCGCATTCGTCTCATTGAGACCTACAAATCACGTGCTCGCACATCTGACCTAAACCCAACAGGAAGCGAGCTATTTCACTTTCAATGTAAGATTTTGCTTGAAAAATGCTCTTTTTAAAAATTCCTTTAAAAATCAACTCATCCTACACCGTTTATCCTATCAGTCTCAAACTTGTACACATTATTGATCAACCTGTCCTTATCAATTATTGTGCGTCACTCATCATTCATTTGAATGGTTTGGATTTACTGGCCTCATACAGGTGATGTGCTCCAGAACCTCCTGACGATTTATTGTGCCACCTAGGCACACAAAAATGCCCGGTGTGATGGGTAGGAACCACTTAGAAAGACCAAACCAAAACTGTGTTGTTCATCTCATAAAGACCTACAAATGTCGCGCAGCAACCCCTGACCTAACTCCAACAGGAAGCGCACCGTTTTTGTTTGAATGTAAGATGACATTTTTCACAAATTCTGTCGCTCAAAAATTATTTGCTCCTACACCGTTTATCATAACTGCTTCAAACTTGCAAAAATTGCAGATCTACTCCTGGTGAACATTACTTGTGAAGGACTTTGTCATAACTTGAACGGTTTGGATTTCTGAAGCGTTAGAAGGTGCAGAGCACAACTCCTCATGATGATCTCTGTAAGACAAGATAAGTGACAACACATCATAAACTTGTGACTAAGGCACCTTTTATTAATCCGGAGGCATACAAGCTTTAGATCACTGCGTTCAGAACAAAATTATCTATCTGGTGATGCTTTCAGATTGAAACTGTGACTCACGTTTTGCATTTAAAAGGACTAGTTCAGGAGATTTTCAACCCATTCTGCTCTCTGCCTGTCAGCCACATGCAGTCCTTAATTAGCATAACAAAAGCTTCACTCTCACAGTCTGTGTCAGAGTGAAGTGTGTGTTAATGTGTGTGGTCACACACACAAGAAAGTATAATATTTACTAAACTGTCCAGCTTATGGCGCTCATTCCAAAAGCTTTGAAAGAAATGCCTGATATCAAAAACCTGTAAATACAAGATGTCCTGGTGAAACTGTTTTACCTCATGAAGAATTGGAATACATGTAGTCCTGCTCAGTTTCTCCACTGACATTAACTAGTACATATTTGTGTTTGTTTGCAGCACTTAGATTCTCAAAGCAGCCAGGGCACATCACTAAAGCTTTCACAAGGTCACATGATTTCAACAGAATATGGATGTGTTGTTTGATCATCACACATGTCAAAGTTTCATTAGGTCAAATGGCTTATGTCTACAACTGTCAAAATATAAGCTCAAACCACCTTCATAAGAACCCTTTACAGTTTTTAACATTGAGTTTGACTTATGATTCTGGCTATTGTGGTACAACATGTGGGAAGTATGTATTAATCTGTGATAGTATTCATATGTGACAATAATCATATGCATATAATAACAGTGGTAGACTCTCCCTCTCTGCATGTCGCTAACTCAACCGTCTATGTCTGTCTGTGTGTGTGTGTGTCATATTCCCTCTGTTATTATACACATATGATTAGTGTCACATATGTATACAATCAGATATTAATTCAACATTTGTCGGTCTTAGTATATATTTGTGTCTCTTTGCTGCACTTAGATCCTCACAACATCCAGTACACATCACTAAAGCTTTCACTAGGTCACATGATTTCAAATGAATATGGATGTGTTGTTTGATCATCACACATGTCAAAGTTTCATTAGGTCACATGGCTTATGTCTACAACTGTCAAAATATAAGCTCAAACCACCTTCATAAGAACACTTTATAGTTTTTAACATTGAGTTTGACTTATGACTTATCAACATTATGAGTGAAAATACAGTTCCATTACTGACAATGTTATATGTCAATACACAGGTTTCACAGCCAATTCATATTAACCCTTGATCATAAATGTTTACAACTTTGTTGTGTATACTTGAATATCTCAAAATTAATTAATCAATGTCCTAAAATGTATGGACGTGTTTTTGGATCATCACACTTTGTTGTGTTTCCTTGTAAAATCAACATTATGAGTGAAAATACAGTGTCGTTACTGACAATGCTATATCTCAAGACACAGGTTTCACAGCCAATTCATATTGAGCCTTGATCATAAATGTTTACAACTTTGTTGTGTATACTTGAATACCTCAAAATTAATTAATCAATTTCCTAAAATGTAAATCCACTGTAAACTATTGCCGCTGTGGTGTCGAATGCCACCTGCTGATTTTGTGATCATTACTCATTAGTCAACTCATCTTGAAGTGCCTGGGCTGTCACCTAAGTACATGGTCATTAATTAGCATAACAATGGCTTCACTCTGACAGATACGTGTGTGTGTGTGTGTGTGTGTGTGTGTGTGTGTGTGTGTGTGTGATACTTATACTCTTATTATACACATTTGATTATTGTCACATATGTAAACCATTAGATATTAATATATACGTAAAACATATTGTACCACAATAACCAGAATTGTAATTATGATATTATTACTTTTATTCATGTTGTTGTAAGCTACTGTCATTACCATCTGTCCTATATTTCTCTCTGTCAACCCTTCTGTCTCATTGGGTCCTAAGAACAAAGGGATGTTGTATGCTGTAAAACCCTGTGAGGCAAATTGTGATTTGTGATATTGATTGCTTGATTGATTGATTGACTGATTGATTGATGTCCTCGTCAGTAGTTTGGTTTTCAGAAGCCATCAAAGTTTTACTCCCAAGTCATGGGTTCATTGTCAAAAATGACCTTGCGTTCTATTGACATAATAGAACGCAACGCTCACTTTCTACGGAAGCTGGACGCTGAAATAACGTGAAGCCGAGGTCCCGGTCAACGCTGCTCGCAGCTTTAATTATTATTATTTCTTTCTCCCGCCGCGACTTTAAACTGGAATTTGACCCCCTAAACATGCTCCAAAACTCACCAAACCACCCATGACCTACATCCAACAGGAAGTGAGGTATTTCCCTTCAAAGTAAGAGTTTTCCTCAAAAACAAGAAATTCCTTAAAAATTATACTACTTTCACACCGTTTATCGTATCGGCTTCAAAATCGCACAGATTATTCTTCAACGTGTCCTTATCAGATTGTCTTGGTAACTTCTACAGTTTTTGAATGGTTTGGATTTCCTGGCCTCAGACAGGTGATGTGCTCCAGAACCTCCTGACAATTTATTGTGCCACCTAGGCACACAAAAATGCCCGGTGTGATGGGTAGGAACCACTTAGAAAGACCAAACCAAAACTGTCTCGTTCGTCTCATAAAGACCTACAAATGTCGCGCTGCAACCCCTGACCTAACTCCAACAGGAAGCACACCGTTGTTGTTTGAATGTAAGATGACGTTTTTGACAAATTCTGTCGCTCAAAAATTATTTGCTCCTACACCGTTTATCATAACTGCTTCAAACTTGCAAAAATTACAGATCTACCCCTGGTGAACATTACTTGTAAAGGATTTTGTCATAACTTGAACGGTTTGGATTTCTGGAGCGTTAGAAGGTGCCGTTTATGTTATGTGTTATGTCCTAGGTAGCAGCCTGTGTATGTCCAACACAAATTAACTAATTTCTAAACTAAAACACAAAAATGTGAACCAGAATAAAAACTTAAACGAGTGACTCCTGTGAATTGTAAGGAGGAGTCCACAGATCCATCTGCACATAGCGCCCTACAGCAGATGACACCATTAATGTAATCAAAGATTTCACACAGGGAACGACACAACACATAACAATGCATAGCATCAGCAGAACCAGGGGCAAACAGATGCAATAATGACGCTTTCCATCCATTCAAAGAGAACCAGGACCACAGATCCATACCTGCTCCAAGTTCAGTGTCATGGCTCTTCTCCAGATGCACCAGGTCATAAAGATGAGCAGCCATATGTGTCATGTTATCAGTGATATCAGGTATGTATGTACAGCAATCATTCATTCATTCATCTTCTAACCGCTTCATCCTCGTGAGGGTGGCGGGGGGCTGGAGCCAATCCCAGCTGACATCGGGCGAGAGGCAGGGTACACCCTGGACAGTTCGCCAGACCATCGCAGGGCTGACACATAGAGACAGACAACCATTCACACTCACATACACACCTATGGACAATTTAGAGTAATCAATTAACCTAGTCCCCAAATTGCATGTGGGAGGAAGCCGGAGTGCCCGGAGAGAACCCACGCTGACGCGTTGCACACCTGAGCTTCTCACCGGAGCTGCTCACCGGACTTTGGAAGGGAAAGAGAGAGAGCGCCACTTCCGTGTTACCTTTAAAATCTTCCCCCAAATCCTAAAGCCTTCCCCATTACAATGTTCCCATGAAAGTCTTTCCCTGGGTCCTAAAGCCTTCCCCATTACAATATTAATTCATTGAATAAAGGAAATTTAATTTCTAATGACTGCTAATGTTCTCTACATTTAGCAACATGCAAATCATAACACAAAGCAAGTGTCCCATGTCACAAACTAATGAATGAAATAGGGAAGTGATGACGTAGCGCACAAACCTGGCAGCATGCCAATGCGACACATAGTAGCAAAACTAGCTTCAGAGAAACTAATCAGCTTCCTCGTCTCCAGGGACAAACAAGACAATAAAGGTGTGACAGGTGAGATGTGCAATCACTCATCGATCAGTCAATATAAGAATATAAGATAAAAGGAGATGAATCAAGCCTCTCCAACGCTTCCTCCTCATAACCATCTGTATTCAGTGAGGGTCCACAATCATGACCACCATGTCCTCTGTGAGGTCCTCTACTGGTGTCTTCTATTTCCAGTGCTTCTGCATCGTGGCAAAATAGTGACGGATAAACTGCATCCAGAAATGGTCAGCCATGATCTGGCAGTGTCACCAGCGCCACATGGTGAGGGACTTTAGCATATTGGGGGTAACAGGATCTGAGTCCAACACATCTGAGAACACGTAACCCAGGGGCTTGGTGTTCAAGATGCCTTCCACTTCTTATTAGTAGGGATGACAGGAAGTCCTCAGAGACAGTTAGACCATTGACCACCACTTGGAAAGCTGATTTGGTCGACCGGATTTCACGCTCCAAGGCACCTCCAAAGTCTAAGATAGTAAAGCCTGTCTGGAATGGCGCGTCGGTGGCTTAGTGGTAGAGTGGTAGAGTGGTAGTGCCCCATGTACAAGGCTGTTGCCTCAGTGGCCCGGGTTCAACTCCAGCCTATGGCCCTTTGCTGCATGTCATTCCCCCTCTCTGTCCCCCTTTCATGCTCATCTGTCCTATCAATTAAAGGCTTAAAAATGCCCCAAAAATATCTTTCAAAAAAAAGCCTATCTGGAATGACTTGAGTTGTTCTTGGAGATGCTGATCCATGGCAGCAAAGGCCTCCTGGAGCTCTCTCTGAGCTCCCCTGAAGTTTTCCCGCGGTCAGAAAGGATTTCATGGGGAGTTCCTCTCTCCTTAGAGCCAAAAGGAAGGCATCCATACTCCAGCTGCACGGCTCGAGTTGTCATACACTTAAAGATTATCCCCCAGCACTTCTCCAGGCGTCTACCTGTCTTCACAGAAAATGGCCCTGTCAATCAACTGCGGTGGAGTAGAAAGGCGGAGACGTGATGGAGGTAGGTCTGCCATCAGCGGAACACGGGGCTCTGCCTTCCACCTCTGGCAGTCCGTGCAACTCCTTTGGTGTTTCTTTACGACCTGTCTACCCCATAGAATCCAGAATTGCCTGCGTAGCTCAGCAAAGACACGGTCAGGTCTGGGATGCAGAAGATGTTTGTCTGTGTCCTGGATGAGGAGTTTTAGAGACAGGGTGTCTGGGATCCAGCACAATTTGATGCACTTCTAGAGGACAGGCGGTGTCAAGGTTCCTCAAACGGCCTCCAACTGTAAGGAGATCTGTTGAAGGATCATAGAAGGGGGCCAGAGCAATCATTCTGCTGCTTGTAGGAATAGCCAGATCAGCCTTGAGGGCCTTTAACTCCTCTGGAAAAGTCTCCTCTTGACTGGTGCGCTGTGGGTGCCTCTCAGCTTCCTTAAAGTCAGGTACAGTGGGGTCAGAACTACCTTTGGCTGTCTGGTGAAGCATCAGCTGGGTTGTTTGCAGAGTCCACATACTACCATGCCGGCGAATTTGTGAGCTCTTGGATCTCCACAATTCTGGTACCCACAAACACTTTGTAGCAGCAAGACTCAGAGTATAGCCAGTGCAAGACGGTAGAAGAGTCAGTCCACAAGTAGGTGCATTGGATCTGCGGTGTGAGTTCTCGCTCCAGGAGAGAGGCCAGTTGAGCTCCTGTGAGGGCTGTACATAGCTCAAGATGTGGCATTGAAAGCTGCTTCCTAGGAGCTACCCTGGATCGAACCATCACAAATGAGATATTAATCCTACCTGCAGACTGAACAGAGAGGTAAGCAACACAGCCATATGCTACCTCAGATGCATCACAGAAGATGTGCAGGTTGTAAGCTGTACCTTCCTCCGAGAGAGATGGAGGGAAGTAGGCTTGTGGTACAGTGAAGGCTGCTAGGTCCGGCTAGTGTTGTTGAGTGACTCCCGAAACATTAGCTCTTGTTGCTAAGGAAATCCCTAAGGCAGTTCCAGCGTAGGCCGAGAGCCAGCTCTGGGGGGGTCACAGTGATTCTGCCTTAGCCACAACTCTGAAGCGGCTGACCTTGTGGTGGAGGGCAGATAAGCTCCCACCAAGAGTTGGTTACTTACCCACTGGCAGATTTTAAAGCCTCCAGAGGCAAGAAGTGGACACATCCTGTCAATCAGGTCCTTGGCAGCCTGGGAGGAAGGAAAACTCTGGAGACAGTTGTCTACATAATAACACCGCTCCAATGAGGTTTCCCCTCTCGGTTCTCCCTTACGCTTTTGGAGTGCAAATGTGGCGCAAAATGGGCTGCATGTGGTGCCAAAGGGTAAGACTTGCCACTGGTAGATGTCAGCTTCCCTGTTACCCTCCATATTCCTCCAGATGAAGCAGAGAAGTGGTTGGTCCTCTGGCAGGAAGCTGACCTGGTGAAACACTGCCCGGATGTCCCCACTGATAGCTACAGTATATTGACAGAACCGTAGGAGGACTCAAAACAGTGATGAGCCCAGAGGAGGGCCAGGCAGCAACTGGTCATTCAGTGAGAGGCCTTGATAAGACCAGGAACAATTGAACATCAGTCGGTCCTTGTCATTGTGGTGGACAAGATGATGTGGAATGAACCAGGACTCAGCCCCAGGCTCCAATTTTACCACACATCCCCCATCTACCAGTTTCTGTATCTCCTGATGGTAGACCTGAGCCTTTCTCTGGTCTCATACCAGCCGTTTCTCAGTGCCCTTAAGTTGTGGCAACAGCTTGTTTGGTGGCCTTCAGCAGTGGTGCTCCCTTTGCTCATCGGAGTGGTGTAGCATAATTAGGACCACTTTTGGTCAAGACGAGCTTAGTTCTGGCCTCGAGAACAGCGATTGTTTCCTGATCCTGGTGGGATTGTGTTATCACGATCACAATAGAGGGATCCCTCCTCAGTTGCTCTTCCTGATGTTTCTACCATTTTTTCCCCCCGTTAAAGGTTTTTTTGGGGGGGAGTTTTTCCTTATCCGCTGCGAGGGTCCAAAGGACGGAGGGATGTCGTATGCTGTAAAGCCCTGTGAGGCAAATTGTGATTTGTGATATCACTGTTTTTATTCAGTTCCACAGAAGGCACGTTTTCACAACAACCAAAAAATGAAATACTCAATTCAAAATCATTACAATACAGTAGTGTATTTTACAGTACAGTAAATTCAGTTAAAGCAAAAATAAAACAAAAATAAAACAAACAATACACTACTGTAAACACAGAAAAACACAATTGTGCGCAAGTGGGCTTATGGATCCTGCTGTCTGTTGGGGTCTGGCCTAGAGCTTAGATCGGGCCCAAAAAATTCAGCCCGACCTGGCCTGAGCCCGCGCACGTTATGTCCGGGACCGGCCCGTCCCGCTCAATTAACTGTAATTACAGTTTTTGCCCGTTGCTTGAACACGTTTTGCAAAACTTGGCTCATTGTGTCATAACTCTACACACAAGCAAATAAGACACAACACTGGGAAATACACCATTCACATCTATGTCAAATTGAAACTCTGCTATCAAAACCTAACAATCCTTTATAAAAATGTCACTCTGATGACAAAATGATACCCACTTGCATCATATGAATACACTTTCAGATCAGCAGCAACACACTAGTCTACTTTATATAAAACACTGCAGCCTTTCGTTTTCACTGTTTTTATTCAGTTCCACAGAAGGCACGTTTTCACAACAACCAAAAAATGAAATACTCAATTCAAAATCATTACATTACAGTAGTGTATTTTACAGTACAGTAAATTCAGTTAAAGCAAAAATAAAACAAAAATAAAACAAACAATACACTACTGTAAACACAGAAAAACACAATTGCGCGCAAGTGGGCTTATGGATCCTGCCGTCTGTTGGGGTCTGGCCACAGGATCTCATCAACATCACAAGCAATGTTTTCTCTCGCTAAGCATCGGGGAAAATATCCCTTGGGTGCTGAATCCATCCCTGGACTGACCTAACCTCAGTGTCTTCGCAGGCCTGTTCCATTGTCTGCAGAAGAGGCATACGGGCATGTGGTTGGCGGTCACATACGTACCATCTCCAAGCGGAAAAGAATTCCTCTATAGCATTTAGAAATGGCGAGTAAGGGGGCAAGTACACAACTTCAAATTGATCATGGTTGGTGAACCAGTTCTGGACCAGAGCAGCCCGATGGAAACTAACATTATCCCAGACAACAACAAACCTGGGCTGCTCTGGTCTATCCTGTACAACTGCATCATGAAGTGCATCTAGAAATGTGATTATGTGTTGTGCATTATAGGGACCCAGTTTGGCATGATGGTGAAGTAGCCCTTGAAGACGGCCCACAATGTGCTATTTCCCCCGCGCTGCCCTGGGACGTGCACAATTGCCCTTTGCCCAATTATATTACATCCCCGTTGTCTGTTTTTGCTAAGGTTGAATCCAGCCTCGTCAATGTAAATACATTCATGAGGCTGAGCTGCTCCATCCATGTCCAAGATTCTCTGTAACAAAAAATACATATTGTGGATGGCTTTACTCAAAGCACACAACTACACTACTATACATACAGAACCGCCCCACCCCACCACACAGGTACCTGTGTAGCTTTCTGAATGTATCTATGTGGTACTGATCCAGTGGTACATATTCAGCTGTTACTGGACTGCACCCATTATGTATTGTAAATGTAAAGGACTGTAACACTTACCTGTACATATTCATGTCGAAGTTCCTTGACCCTGACACCGTTCCTCTCAAATGGGACCCTGTACAATTGCTTCATGGTCATGTTGTGCTTAACAAGATGCGTCTGATAGTGGTAATGCTTACTCGATTTATGTTGTGGAATACTTGCCTATCTACAAGTATTTGTTGCTGTAGCTGGTGGAGACGGATTGCATTGTTTGCTCTGACTAGGTTCACTATGGCAAGTTCCTGCTGTTGGGTGAACAGGCGTTGGCGTCCACCCCCAGTAGGTCTTCTAGCCATTCTGTAGAAAATTTGATATGACGTGATACTGGATCTGCTGTCGACAATTCACTACATAAACATGAGTTTGCGTACGCTGAAGTCACGTTTAAAAGAAGCAGGGCTGTATAATAGACTCAACTATTCCCCACTCCCTGAGGGGAGGCGTGCAATTTTGATTGAGCTGGAAGGACCAGGTCAACTCTTTGGTTATTGGACTATGTGGCAAGTTCTCCAACAAAAACACAGGCTTCGCGTTAAACGTGATTTAGTAATGAGGTTACTGAAACAACTGAATCCACAAGGGATGGCTTTGAGAACACGCAGGAGGTTTACAAGACGTATGTATCACTCCCTGGGTCCAAACTACATATGGCATGTAGATGGGTATGATAAACTGAAACCATTTGGCCTGGCCCTCTCAGGATGTATAGATGGCTTTTCAAGAAAAATAATGTGGCTTGTTTGTGGACCAACAAACAATAATCCATCTGTCATTGCTTACAATTATATTAACTGTGCCAAGAGTGTTGGTGTGGTTCCAATGAGATTAAAGGGCCAGTGTGTAAAATGGGTTGAAAACCGTTGAAAACAGTGACATCAGTGGTCAAATTCTAGATTGCAGGGCTCACTTGCTCAGCCCAGGTAAATGATGGTGGCCTCATAGGGACAAAAAGGCTTGCGCAGACACAAGTTTTTCAGGAGTAGGTCTATCTAGCAACGAGGTGAATGTTTATTTAGAAATCTAAACCATGTTACGATATTGTAATATATCCCTCACGAGCAGGAGACCAGAGTAGCGTTCATGAAAAAGGCCCGTTTATTTGAGCACTCCAAAAACTCTGGTAACACTCCAGGAGGTAAAAGACTCCGTCCCAAACTCTTCTTGCGTAACACGTACTTAATACACACATACTCGTTTATAGTACCTAGCGGGGACCCCCTCCCCTCTCTGCTCCACCAATCTCCAGCCTGCACACTGACTGACAGACGTAGCCTGTAAACAGAGCTCAGCTGTTTATTTAGCCTAGCAACATCTCCGGACTGTAGCAGCTGCAATGGACGACTTTGAACGCAATTTTGAAGAGTTTCTTGTAGCGGACACAGATCCAGAGCCATACCTGTTTGAGCCGGAGCATACAGATGAGGAACTCCATGTGTTGAGCGGGCGAGGAGAAAGGCTGAATCCTCCGCCCCCATTCAGCTGCACAGAATGGGATTCACTGCTACTATCGTTGGGGAGATATATCATCAGGAGGAAAAACGCCGCAGAGAGTGCATCACAAGGAGTGAAGTTGCGTCTTCTTTTCCTCGCAGATGACGGTTCGGGTTCATTCTCTCCTGTTGGTTGTTAATTGTGGTCCATTCGCAAACTTTATAACTAAAAAAACTTTTCACTACTCTCTATCGACAAACTACTAACACTCTCTGCTGTTTCCTCCTCCTTCTTCCTTCCTTCCGCTGCCTTTGTTGGTTTATTTATACACGCCAAACGTGTTCTCTGGATTGTCCGCTCGGTCTGCCGTACATACATGGCGGCGCAAGATGGCGATCTCTCTAAAGCAAGGCCCTTGCTATATATATATATATATATATATAAAAGCATAATTATAAGACTACGAAAACCAAATGAATTTTATTTTATAGCGATTATACACTTATATAAACATATTAATGGGTAGAATATTCAGACTTAGATTCAGATTTGATAACTGGAAACAATGAGAAGCAGTCGTGTACGTTCGGTGTGAGGAATAAACAGTTATCAGTCATCTGCTGAGTCCACATTATTATGTGAAAAGAATACTCCGACGGTTTGGGAGTTATGCCCTTTCTTTATCATTTTAATATTTAGACAGCGGTTAGCATGGCGCTTGTAGGGGGTCAGTCTCCCCAACGATGGTAGCACCGAATCCCATTCTGTGCAGCAAAGTGGGAGCGGAGGATTCAAACTCCCTTCTCACCTGCTCAGCATTCAACACATGGAGTTCCTCATCTGTATGCTCCGGCTCAAACAGGTATGGCTCTGGATCTGTGTCCGCTACAAGAAACTCTTCAGAATCGCGTTCAAAGTCGTCCATTGCAGCTACTAAAATCCGGAGATATCGCTAGGCTAAATGAACAGCTGAGTTTTGTTTACAAGCTACGCCTGTGCCTGCTCACCGGTGTATCCCTCCGCGGATCACAGCGCAGGACATATTGACCCTATATCAACGGCGCTGGAAGCGGGGGGGCCACATTATTTTTAAGCCGAATCAAAGGTCCCTATATTACATTACTTACAGTAAAAAAGACTTTCACTCTCCACTCATACGGTAGGTAAAATACAGAGAGGGGCCATAGAGAGAAAGATACAGGGCTCTAGTTTCCCAGCGCAGGGCAGGGGCTAGTTTCCAGCAGCATAACCCAAGGCGCGTTCAGTTTGGTAGTTTGGCAGACCGAGGTGTGCTGAGATGGGTGTGGCGGCGCAGCAGGGGGAGGTTTCGACAGATCCAGCTTGGCACAGTGACAGTTAAAGGCTTTGCCGAAGGTGCGCTAAAAGCTCGTGAGGTGTAAAAAGGTGGGGGCCTTGAAGGGCCAGACGGCTCCCAACTTCTTTTCCTCTGCCTCACTTCAACTCGCACTCTGGATAAACTGTACTATCTCAGGTTCAGCAGGCTGGTTTTCAAAGACACACTAGAGACACGAAGAATCAGGCACAACTGAGTTTTAATGTGTTCACAAGCAAAAACACATACAACCCAATGAGTCAGGCTCCGGAGCAAGACTGAAAATCCTCTGTCTGTGTTCTTTCTTTTATCTTTTTCCTTAGTTCTTCCTACTCAGGTCCATTTCTATTGGAAGCAGACTTTTCTTTTTTAGCTCTCATCATCTGACTCGAAACCTATTGGAGGCAATTTCTATTGGCTCTTGTCCGATCATGACCTAATGGTGTAATCTTTCTTCTGGAAATCCCCAAACTCTCCTTCCCGTAGCTCCGGACCTGCTTACACTTTATTTTTTAAAAACATGTGAAACTTGGGGACTTTCGCTATACAGTCCCCTATGACTTCTTGCAATACAACTTTAGAGTGTGTGTGTGTGTCTATTGTTACACTTTCAGGTGGTGCATAGTGTCTTATGTGTGTGTGCTTTAAACCGTACATAGTATGATGTGTCTCAATCATGTGTGTGGTTACAACAGTCATTCACCTTACATGGTTACATAAGATATCACACAATTTAATCACTAGACATAATCAACTTGCATAGAATAAAGTATTTATCTGATCATTGCATGATTTACTTTTAAACTTAATCAATCTATGTAAAGAAAAGACCTTTACCTGATTAGCCATAAAATCTTACACTGCACTCGCCAGCTGAAACCACGTCTACTGTCAGCGCCGGTAAAGCCTCGAGCATCCTCGGCAGGCTCCGGGTAGGCTCTCAGCCATCTGGCTCTATCCAACAGCACCTAACAGTAATCCCCACTAACCCTGGCACCGTATTGTAAGAACTCCCCAGTTATAAAAAATAGAAATAAATCAAAAAGCGAACCAAATTGTAGGCCTATCTCGTTCGCAATCAAACATTTATAGCGCTGGTGTGTTTTATTTTTTACTCAATGCCCCTCCGCGGCTCTGTAGTACACAAACATAAAACAAAAAATAAAGAATCTGAATTTAAACTCAATTTGTCTGACTTACATTTATCTCTTTCATATCATGAATGCATAGATCTATGCTTTTGATGTGATATGCAGCCTGCCTGACAACATAGGCTACAGAGGCCCTGGACCTGCTGCACACAGAGGTGGAGCAGTGTTTTGATCAGGAGGGACTCCGCGTAGCTGCAGGGCGAGAGCAGGCACTTCTTGAGGCAGCTCAGGGGAAACGAGAGCGGCTAAGAGAGCTTAGATCGGGCCCAAAATATCCCGCCCGACCCGGCCCGAGCCCGTGCACGTTATGTATTTAAATTATGACAGGATTTTAATTATGACGAGATTTTAATTATGATTTAAACCTGGGGGCTATCAGAAAGCCCACCACGGCCCTCCGCCTCTCACCCGGTGCAACTCCAGCGA
Source organism: Epinephelus awoara (assembly GCA_035609425.1). NCBI lineage: Eukaryota > Metazoa > Chordata > Actinopteri > Perciformes > Serranidae > Epinephelus > Epinephelus awoara. The sequence goes on along the minus strand of CM069302.1, from coordinate 43,146,518 downwards.
AGGAGAGAGTCCAACCCCTCTCAAGGACTTGGGTTCCAGAGCCGGAACTATGTGTTGAGGTGAGGCCGACTATATCTAGCCGGTAGCGCTCAACCTCTTCCACAAGCTCCAGCTCCTTCCCCGCCAGTGAGGTGACATTCCATGTCCTAAGAGCCAACTTCTGTAGCCGAGGATTGGACCGCCAAGGCCCCCGCCTTGGTCTGCTGCCCAATCCACATAACACCGAACCCTTCTGGATCCCTCTGCGGGTGGTGGGCCGGCAGGGGGACGAGCCCATGTTTCCGGTTCGGGCTGGGCCCGGCCGGACCCCATGGACAAAGCCCAGCCACCAGGCGCTCACCCACGGGCCCCAATCCCAGGCCTGGCTCCAGGGCGGGGCCCCAGTAACCCTCTGGGCCGGGTACACAGATCCTTGCTTTTGTCCATCATGAAGGGTCTTTTGAACCGTTCTTCGTCTGACTCTTCGCCCAGAACCAATCTGCCATGGGAAACCCTACCAGGGGCAAAATGCCCCCGACAGCATAGCTCCTAGGGTCATTAGAGCACTCAAACTCCTCCACCACAATAAGGTGATGGTTCTCTGAGAGAGGATGAGCTGTAACTTGCTGCAAGATACTGCTACTTTCACTAAAACACAGCTGCTGTTGCGCAAGCTCACACTCAACTCAGGCTGTACTTCAATCCCTGATCACTACGCACCTTTAACTAGTCCCTAGTATATTTGTGTTCATGGTCACAGTCACAGATAATTTTACATGATGCTCCTTTGTTATCCGCCATGACATCAAAAGTACAACCAAGTCCTCATAGATACATCTCTGGTAAAACTGTTAGGTGTTATGTGTTCAGCAATGCCTGTTGCGTACTGCTTACTCGAAGAACACTGTAAACACGGCTCCTTCTTCTGTGGTTTCATCGCTGCGGGCCGCTGTGGGCGAGCAGAATCACTTCCGCCTCGGGTGCCGTATTCTGGTTTGCTGACTTCCGCTGTGTGTCAGACCCGAGCTAGGCTACGCTAAATAGCCATATAGAGAAAGGGTTCGTTGTCGCTGTTGGGTTCAAATAAATATGCAGATCTTCAAGGGGGGGTGATACGAACTAGGGACAGTTTTATTAATGGTAAAAAGTTCCGCACAGCTGCTTTAAGATGTATCCACCAGTGCATTCTAAACGTGACTTGTGGTTATTAATTTTTTCCTTTTGTGTGAAATAAGCCACTTTGCATCTAACATATTCCCAGGTCTCAGTTTTGGATGGACTTGTTTGGAGACCTGACTCTGGACTCTTCAATGTCAGTCATGAACACCAGTGCTTACTGAGATTTAGCTTCAGTAATGTTCTGGAACAAGCACTGGATTCGACCAAGCAGACTTGCATCATGTCCAGGAGGGATTCCGAATGAACAGTATCTCTTGCCTCACAGGTAGTAATTATCATATACATTACTAAAAATGCAAGGTGTTATGGTGTAGCCTAAACTGGGATATACTTGGACAATTGTACATGTTGGTGTAATCCATTCTTGAATTTAGAAGCTATCTGTCTCTGCCATTGTTAATAAATTTCTGTATATCAATAAGCAAACAAATCTAACAATGACCATTTCAAACCTTGTCCTTTATATCACTTTATCATCTAATTTTGCAGATTTGGTTCAAGGGACTGTGGATTGCTGTTGAAGATGGGGAACTGGATGTGTTTTCTGAGGCAAGGCAAGTGATTGATTTATGTGGTGATCCAGACATTGAGGAATACCACAAAAGGCTGTGGAACGAAACGACGAAGCCACAAGACTGGAAGACAGCCTCAGAACTGTACATCACTCTGAAGGAAATAGCTGGGCTATAGACATGGACTATTGGAACCCCTGTTTCTACCTTTCTTATGTATCCCACATTAACATGGACTTAAAGAAGCAACAGACAGCATTTTTGCCTATATATATATCATTATTGAAATAATGTGGGTTGCACAGGGTAGTATACACAGCAAAATCAGACTATCAGCATTTACATAGGTTACTTAATGGCTTTGCAATCTTTGCAATAAGCTTCTGCCATCGCAGAAAAAAAATCTGCTTTATGGCAGGAAATGCGTCATGTATTTCCAAACTGGTCGGTCAGCCAATCAGGGACTGGAGCTGGTCCTTATGAGGAACTGGCCGGGGCATGAGATAGTTGAATCAGGAGCACAATGGCAGACGGACAAAGTTTGGAGATAAGTGAAAAATGGCCTCCCAAAAGAAAACGAGCTAATCTGTCTGAGGAGGCGAGGATGCACAAAAAGGAGAGTGATAAAAGAAGAGGAAAAACAAGAGTAAACCTCAGTCAGGCGTTCAAGAGATGGAGGGAGCTCCGTGCCCGAAGAGGCTTCAGAACCGATGTCCAGCTAGCTTTCTTTCTAATGGATCAGTAAGTAACACGGCTAAATGTTAGCTAGCCAAGAGGGGACTGTACTGTACTGGCTGCTAGTTCATTCCTAGCATCGCAAATCGCCACAACCAGGGACCGAGTAGTGAGTGTTGGTCGGCTGACATCCTGGTTGCCATTCTACGGCAGCCCTTAGACAGTGAATACCCGGTGGCCCTTGGAAAATAACTCCGCTGTGCGTCGGGGTTCCATTCCCCTGTCGGGAGTTATTTTTCAACAGTCACCAGCTCACAACACATTATCCCTTACGTGTCTACTGTTGTTTGTACGGATGCTGTACATATTGATATCATTTACTGTGAGCTGTTTGTACTGGTACTGTGCATTCTGGTATAAATATTTGCATTACTATTTGTTTTTTCTTCAGATAAATCTAATAATTGTTGCTTGGTCTCTTTACTCATTTATTTAGTAGGGTGTCCACACACCTTCTCATTCTACATATACATAGAGGTATACTGGTGGCTTTACAGCCTGCATTTTATTGATTATCTCTGATCCCCACAGTCAATTTGGTCTTTGCGACAGTGCCAGCAACACTGCTGACGCTAGGTAGCGCCAAGCTAACAAAATCCTGAATCCTATCTGTTGCTTCTTTAAGACAATATTTTCCTGATTTAGTGTTTTGCGTTAATGCATCTTAATGCTTATCAATAAATGATTGGTGGACTACACATGCCTGAGTTTTGGAAAACACTTCCCATTCAGAAATGGGATCTGACATTTACAAATTGCTTCAAGGGATAAATTACAGGATATAATCCCAAAAGTTTCAAATGTGGTTCTTTTGAATTTTCAGGTTTGGCAACTTGAACTCTGAGACTGAAGTGGAGACATATTAAACTTAAATGTTATTCATTTTCTGATTCAGTGTTTATGTAAACATCAATTACTTGCAAAAAGCATTTCTGATTTTACGTTGTTTTTTAAAATATATATTGAGCTGTAAAAACAGGAAACAGCAAAATAATAAACAAAAATCAGGACACAGCTCTGAAATATTTATGGGTAAGATCTGCAAGTAGCTAACTGCACAGATTCAAACAATGTATAGAAGCCCTAACATGGGTGAACAATTACTTTAAAGTGATAGTTCAGGTTTTTGGACATGAAGTTGTGAGAAACGCTGACCATCTGTAGTTCTGATGTGACGGTGTCACTACTGTCAACGAGCCTCCTGCTCTGAGAAATTGCCCGCAGCTTACTGGAGAAAAAGTAGTTCTGAAGATATAAGGGGGACACGTAACCATAAGGTTTTAAGCTACAAAAAAGTATGCATGTGTTTTGTTAGACCATTTCAATAATTTTAAAACATCCCCGCATTACGTCAGACCTTGCTATCAATTGGGACTATTTTCTGGCCAGTATCACTTCGCCGTGCAGGCCCGCAAGACAGCACGCCAACAGAAATCAATTTGACAGTTCATCACCACACCGTGCTAGTGCACAGGAGAGCAACAGCTAATGAAAACTTCATCGACTGTTTCCAACAGAGAACTAGTAGGCTATTATTAGTGAGGAAAAAGATGTGCTAGCCCTATATATACCTACTACTACAGCGCGAACACCGGCTGAGGCTCACTACACACCCTTGTCAGCTGCTGTTGGTAAACAGAGGAATACCAAAATGGTGCGAACTTGTGATTTCCCCAGCTGTGGGAATAAAAACATCGCCGGCTCCCAGTTCCATCGGTTTCTTGTTACAGATGTAACCCGTAGGTAACTTTGGCTAACCCACCACCAGAGCAATGCAGAGACTGGTCATAATCACATATGAATTCACATTTCTATGTGACTGATTTCTCATGTCATGGATTTAGCAGTTAGCCTAATATAATAAACTAAATACCGACAGTAAAACACAACAGGCTATTAGTTCAATAAAACATTTTGTTTTACAGACAATCAGTTACAGACATCGTTATATAGACTGGTATCAGGTAATGTATCTCTCTTTGGGCACAGTAGTGCGGAAATTGCGTTTTCTCTGTCGGGATCTGTGGGCAGCTGAAGTGAGCTTGACATACGCGCAGTTGCTTCACCCTCGCTGGCTTGGTAGCGAGGTTCATCCTAATTGACACAAGCCAAAGTTGCCTATTGGTTACATCTAGTTTAGTTTAGCATTTAGTTTATTGTATGAACTATCACTTTAATGCATAACAAGTCCCAAATTGCCTTTTAACAAGAGGCAGTAACTGACGCAAACAAGCAAGCATGACCTTGTATTTGGGCATTATTCTGACCAGAAAGTTGTTGAGAAGAAAAAAGACAAAAAAATAAATAAAAGAGAGCCTAAATCAGGCCACAGCTCTTATTACATTTATGGGTAAGATCTGTAAGTAGCTAACTGCGCAGATTCAAATGTATATAAGCCCTCAAACAGGTGAACAGATTCACTTTTATGCTTGTCCCTTTGACATCCAAAAACATCCAAATCCTGGAGCATTCTGGATCCCAAACACCATGTTTGTCTTAAAGACACTGTAGGAATCCAAGAGTGGTAACTTCAGTGTGTTTGTACATGTGCTTGCCATTGGAAAAGGTGAATCAATTAAAAACTCAGTGCTTGGAGGGGGTGTCATTCCTGCTGGTGGAAGTGCTGCTAAACCAGTGGCACATCAGCACATCCTTGAGGGACACAGCCGTCACTTTTTCTAAAAAGAGAAAGTCAACAATTTAGTGCATTGTTTGACTCTGCATTATCTAAAAACATAAAGTGAATCATTAGTCTTATATTTCATTAAAGAAACTAAGATTTACAAAAATAACTACACTACACAATTTATATACTATATCTAACAAAACAGCCTTGACAAACCTTCACAATCGAGAAGAAAATCAGCCCAAAATCCAATTATTATTACCTTCTGCTGCCAGTTGCTTCCTCTTGGGCTGAGGTCTGGACTGAACATGCTTTCCATTTCTGCAGCAGTCAGGGCCTTGGAAGAATGGTATAGGACAGGAGCTAGCACACCAGAATGCTGCTGCAGTGCAGTCAAAAACTTGCCAGTCCATCTTTGAATCTATCAAGGACAATTATTATGTAAGACATAGGTGTGGTTTATCAGGTCTGACAGAAAAAAAATACAACCAAACATATAGCAACAATGCATGCAAATATACTTACAGACCAGATTTTTAATTTAATATATTTTGACATAAATTCTGATTGTATAATCTCATGCCTATGGGTAAAGTAGATTGTTTGTATAGAAGCATACAGAAAACATTTCATAGTGCACAGAAATTAATAGTGATGTCAAAAAAGAAGAGATCATCATGATTTGGACTTCTCCCCTAAAAATCTTTTTTCACATTGCAAGAAACAGAAGTGTGCTAAACAAAGCACAATAATTTCTTTGAGCACTAAGTACACCAAGGAAAAATAGACTGACAAGCCAGATGGTATTTTAGGGTCAAATGGAGCATAACCTGAGCTGCTAATTACTGAACCCTTATGAGAAAAATATTTGTCTTTAATAAAGTTTACTCAGTGTCAGACTGTACTTCATGAATTACATACTTATATTTACTTTGTGGATCATAAAAGTGATGGAACTTAAAATTAGGCTAGTATTTTAGTATTAAAATTTGTTTCCAGCATTTCCCTGAAGGGGACAAAAAGAGGAGATAGCAACTGAAGATTGCACTTTTACAGTCTGATCCAGTAAGGATGCTCCTCAATGCTGCTATTTCAGAAATACCTGATGACACTGTCTCACGATGTGTCAGTGGCTGCGGTGATATGCAATTGGCAATACTGACTGAATGTGGGATTAGTTAAAAACGAAACTATTACATTTTTTGATTGTTGTCAAAAAAAAGTTTTAAAATACTTTAAAAATAATATTACCGTTGCTTGCGGTCTATAATGTACCATCTGAGGTACTCCTCCACGAGTGTATGCTTCTCACAAGCTTTGACACGTCACATTGTGCTGTTTTGCAAAATTAGATTTTGCAAAGACTCCTCCGATTCTGCTTCCTGGACCTATTTAAAAGACATTTATTGTAAGACCAACCTAAAAATATCCATGCTTAACTACTCTTCTCCTTCATTAATACAAATCTAGGATAACAAAAAAAGGATAAAATGACTTTTACTTCTTGTTGAAATAAGTGGAAATCTGTCCCTTTAAATAAATAAGACTTCTCATCTCTTGAGTGTAGTCTTCCTCTCAATTGCTGAAATAATTTTCAGGTGTCTTCTTAGTAAATTCATTCTTTGAGACAAGATAATTTTCTACCTGATGTAGAGCTTCCCCTATCTCCTCATCTGTTACATCTTCCACAGTGACGCTGAAACTTGGCTTCCCTATTATGTGGTTGACAAGGTCCTTTGAGAGGAAATGTGGTGCTGGTCCCCTGTGTATGAGAGACACAGCAATCATCTTGCCTGCAAGAAAGTACTCATCTTCCCTGACAGCTGTTACAGAGAGTACATAATTATTATGGATAATTACCATCTACATCAGTGGAAGATAAAAAAAAAAAAAAATTATTTAAAACTTCAAATTTTAAAATGACGTCAAAAGACCCACCTGTGGAGTTGTACACAAGATATCGTCTTTCTGGAGGTCCATCGAAGATGGGGCGATTTCTCAGGTGGTAAACTTAACAAAGATGTCACTGTTTTCGGAGTATGAGCTGCGTTGAAATCCTCTGACAGCTCCATCCCATACATCAGATCTCAATATATTGAACCTGCTGACTTTCTTGCAGTCAATTGCAAGTGCCAAATTTACAGTTATTTCAGGTGCCTGCACACTTGTGGGTCTAGAGAAAAATGAGAAACTTACTTTAGACTTTAAAAATATACTCAAAGCATAGTAGCTACTTTACTAAAAAAAAATCTTTCATTCCATATTCATAAACTATATCCTGACACTTCATTGACACGAGAGACACTGATGAGTCTAGTCTCTAAAAAAATTAGCAACTTTTTATTCTTATTAGCTTAATTCCAATGGACTCTCTTCAAACACACATTTCAACAACTGGACCTGATCCAAGCAGTTACAGGCAGAGAAAGTCAGATTGGTGTTCATTTTAGTGACTTCTCACTTATGTATAATTTTGGACAGAATAGAGAGTTGGCTAATTTTCTACTTATGTCTATTTGACTCACTCATATTCTTCTGAGGGCATGTCATTTGTTTCCTCAGGAATGAGAACTTCATCCTCATCATCGTCAGTGACGATAGATGCAAAGAGGTTGGTGTAGTTTCTGCAAAATGAAGACATTATGTGCACACAATATAAATATAAACACACATAAATGCATAAACGCGCAGTAGATTAATTTGCCCCACAAATGGTTGACCTGCTGTTCCAGTTTAAACTCAACAACATCTAATCTTTGTCAGGAGAGAAATGTGTTTACCCCTCAATAATGCTGTGTTTCTGATATTTTGTCCACCACTCTATATATAATTACACATAAGACAAAACACACCTGTAACAGGAGCTTTTGACATCAAGACATCCAGAGGTACCTGGATAAGTATGCTCCTCATCCAAGTGTACGTCTGAAAATTAAGAAATGTAGAAATAGGCTAAATATTCAGTTAAATGACAACATAATTATGTAACTAACTCTATGGATAACTTAAAGGGATAGTTCAACATTTTGGCAAATTTGCCTATTGCAATAATCCCTATAGTCATATGAGTAGGTATATTCCCAGTGCCTGTTGTTTTGAGAGCCGTGAGGCAGAGATCCGTCCCTCAAAACTAATCAAATACACAATCCTACAATTCCAAAATGCTCTTATGGACAAGTTGTGTTCACAAAGCAGCGCGCATCTCTGCCTCATGGCGCTCAAAACAACAGGCACTGATAATTAAAGGGAATGTACCTGCTTATTGCTTTGCAATAAGCAAATTTGCCAAAATATTCAACTATCCCTTTAAGGAGGTGAGATAATTAAGAATAGCTTCTAAATGCGAGGAGATGACGTTCAGTGGACACACTTTCACATTCACATTTCCCTGTTTACTTTTATTGTTGTAAATTTAAGTGAGATGTGATACAATTGCCAATTCAAAATACTGCAGGAAGCAAATATATGACATGATTTAAGTAATGGACAAGAAAGAAAAAAATACAACATGCTAAAGTATGGAGGAAACTTTTCTCATATGTGCTTCTATGCTTGAAGAGGATATCTGAAGTGATTTTTGATGCATCTACGATCATCTAACTCTCCATATAACCTTTCCATTTCATAAGTCAGGCACATTCACAAAAGGGTTGTAGTTAACAGTCCATCTGAAGTGGCTTTATATTCCCCCTGAATGAAAAGCAAAGCTTAAAAGCACACAACTGCAATAAACACAATACTATGATTATGAGTTTACCTCAGTAGACTTTGGTCTAATGGTATTAATATAATCATAACATTAAAAACAGATGGTGGGTGACGGCTCCTCTCTCTTCACTGCAGGATAGAGAGATACAGAGGATCTTTTGTACCCACAGCCATCAGACTTTATAATTCTTCACTGAATGGTAGATGAGCTGCCAGACAAGTGAATTTCCCTCTGAGGATCAATGAAGTTATTCTTATCTTATTAGACCATATAATATTTACATTAATGGTGTATATGTAAACATTTAGCTATTGTTTTGTTTTATACCTAAAGTCATGGGACAATGAGGACTCTGTGTAACTATTATAATACTCCATTACCTGTTGTACTTCAGTAGAGAGTGACAGCCCCCCAGCACCATTCCTGAGAGGGCATAAAAGCATAAATCATAGTGTACTAGAAAATATATTGGTGACATTGCAAAACCAAACAAACATTTAGATATTGGAGTAGCAACTGCTTACACTTTGTCAGGCTCTTTGTGTAAAGGACTGCTTTTGTGATGAGGTTCAAATGGCTGTAGTAAAGACATAATTTAATTTAATTCAAATACAAGTATTTGTTTAGTACTGGTAGGCCGATGTCAAAAACCCACACAAGTTGAGGGCAGATTAATCACAAAAATGATCACCCAAATATGTTTTAAATTGCACTCACCCGTGTATCAGCTAGATCAAATTCTCTTGATGTTGTTTTTATCACAATCTCAGAGTCAGAGTCAGATGTGTCTGGCAATTCTCCAACTGCAAAACATTAAAATAAATGAAGCTCACCTCAATGATAATTGCTAAAAAGGGAAGCGAACACCTAGAGAAGATGGTTAGATAACTCCAAGCTGGTTAACAGAATATCAACATGAATGCTGAAAACACAGTAGGGAGCAACTAATAAAATCCAAGGGCCTATTTCAAAAGACAGCTTGACTATTGATCCAAAGTGAGGGAAAGTCTGCATTTTTTCTGTTTCAGAAAGGGAAGTAAAACCTCTTAAAAGTTACTAGCTAATTAAAGAATAATATTTACTTTGGTGATTGTATGGGCCATTGTTGCTTATCTCTTCACTATTTCTAAATCAGTTAGTGAAATGAAGGCCATGCGTGTCAACATTCCACACACAAACAAAAGCCATAAAACATCTCATCTTTTGTAAAAGCCAGCTCTTAATCAAAATATATATAATCTCTTCAAAAATGATTCCAAACTCTACTGACAAACACCAAATATATTAGACCTTTTCATCAACACCTCCACATGACTGTGCTGAATCTGAAACACTTTTCACATTCCTTTTGTAATGATTATATGCTAAATATAATTACATTACTGATACATATTTCAGACATTTTTCATTTGTGAATTTAGTGGTATTTCAGTGTCCTTGTGGAGCTAGTCAACAGACACAGGCTTCCAGTCTAATCTAGAGGACTGTTTGGCATTTTACATAACACTAGGTGTAGTGTTTTGTTAAAACTGTGGAGCAAAAAATGTGTAGTATATTTCTTTAAGTGATGACTGACATTTTGCTCTGTCTATGTCAATTTTCACTTTCTATTTATTGTTTTTAATTTGTTGTGAGGAAACAATTATTAAAAAAAAAACCTCAGGCAGAACCTTTTTGAAACTGATTCAACAAATTACTCCACTGTTCCAGAATAGAAAATTAAGATTTTTCCTTTTCAAGGTAGATCAACTCAGAGAAACTCAAGACTCCATTCTGAAACAGGACCCAGATTTTTGATAAATAAATAATGATACAAACAAACAATAAATAGCAGATTCCTCACTGACTAACATATAGTCATATCATAACAACACAGTTTACCTTCCTCAAAGTCTTTTTTGAGCAGATAAAAACAGTGATCCACTGATATGGCGTGCCAATTTCTGCATTGTATGTTTTTAGAATAAATGGTCTTTGTGTTCCAGGGATATTAATAACTTCAGAGCCATCTGGATAAAGAAGGAGGAAAGGTCCTTCATCCAGATCTTTGTTGAAGTCCCTCATTTTTTTCACTGCCTGATTAAGCAGATCTAGGGCAGTGATGTCAGGATATGTAGAAAGGCAAAGAGTATTCCTGCTGTGCTATGAGCCATTGCATCGAAATCTCATTTTGATGTAAATCTAAATGACAAATAAAGTCTGTCTAAGTCTAAGTCTAAATCTTTACTTAAAATGATCATTAATGCTATGTTACATGTCACACTCTGATACAAAATGGATCATCATCATTCTAGCTCTGAGTCGGCTGCTGAGTGAGCTGCTGCTCCCAGCCACTGGTGAGAGCAAACCTTGAGGATGGCTGGACTACGAGTATGCGTGTCAGTGTATCATTCGTTCATTCCATTTTCAATTTAAAATCAAAAATCAAAAAAACGAAAAAACGGTTTGTTTTTCCATTATTCGTTAAATAATCAAATTCAAAAATACAAAAAACGGTTTGTTTTTCTTATTTTTGATTTTATGCTCACATCAAAAATAGCAAATTGAAAAATGGGCCACGATTAAAATTTGATTTTGATTTTTCATTTGATCCAACTTGCGTTGCATTAACTGGATAAAAGGAAAATTAGACACCTGTGCTGTGTCCGAAATCATTCACTACTCCCTACTCACTATATAGGGAATTCCCTATATAGAGGACTATATAGTGAGCTCATTAAAACACTTTCGGACACAACTCCGTCGCGAAGTTAAGTGCGTCATTACTGTCGCACAATTAAAACGAGCCAGAGTGATGTCATCTGGTGGGTTTCCGAAATAAATAATAAATTCATTTGTGTGAGAAAAAACTCATACTGAGCGTATTTTCCCACATGAATTAATACAAAAATAAATACACTACTACACTATTACTTACATTTGTATGTATTTCCCATATTTCCCTGCTGCACCGGGTGCTCCTCCTTATTGTCCACCACGTCTGCCGTGTGTTATTGGCGCCTCCGCAATGCATCACGGTACATATTGCTTGGTTAGTGACCATCGGTTGTACACTAATTTTTGCACTGCATTGTGGGATATTATGAGTCCACTATATAGGGTTTATTAATTTACACTAAACATTCGGACAGCACTACAAAATGGCGAACACACTATTTAGTGCACTATTTAGTGAGTAGGGAGTGATTTCGGACACAGCCCTTATCTCATAATTACGAGAAAAGATCTCGTAATTACACAAATAATAGCCTAATTAATTACTTATGTGGAAATAGCCTGTGTCGTCCTTTGTTAACCATTTCACATACAGATGTTACTCATTTCAATGCCGCAGCCACAGTGAAGGGGGTGAAACAATTGATCCAGGAGTAGCTGCAGTGCGCAACAACAACCAGCAGGTGGCACATGTGAGCAGTAGAGATACAGCGTCCAACTGAAACTGTTTGAGAATTAGCAGTAGGCCTACTGATAAACGACATTTATACTATGATATTTCCACAGCGGTCAGTGTTAGGTCCCCTATTATCCTAGTGATCTCAGTGTCATGATGTAGAACTGCAAATGTATGTGTGACATATAGGCAGAGTTGGGTATAGGTATAGAGTTGGCAGTTACACTTAGAGTAAAGCTACTGAAGACCAGCAAAATGTTTTCATTTATTCTTTCAGGTGGGTAAATGTCACCTAAGCACCTTCAGATTTTATCAGTAGTGTGATAGCTTGTTTATATGGTTTGTATTGTGCTTCGTGATATTGTTTGAGGGAACTGTAACGTAAGGTAACTGCATATGGGACCGTTCACATGTAGCGTCTTTTACGCGCACAAATCCATTAGTTTCAATGTAGATGCACGCCAAGCGCGCTCACAATTCTTGTAGCATGACGTTATTAGGCTAAATATTACATTTCTAACAGTGTCTGAGCTGATTTATTGACACAGTATGCTTGTAGGCTGCTGTAACGTTAGGTTTACAGAGGAAATAACGGGATGTGACAGGGCCGTCCACACCAAGAAAGATAACTGTAACGTTAACTATAACGATAACAATGGCAGCCTCCACACCAATGAACGATATCGTCGTGTTGCTAGGTTACGCCAAACACACACTGCTCAGTGCGGTCGGCAGGTGATATTGATGACCTGTTATTGCTGTATGTTGCGAGACAGAAAAAGAAAACCAATTTGCCGCTTGCTCCACCTGTCTGTCTGTCTGTCTGTGTCTGTCAGCTCCATCTGTCATGAGACAAACATGAATGAAGACGTGCAGTTTATTGTGTTTCACCGGCGACGAGCTGTCATTACGCGCGACAATTACGCACGGCTGCACGTTCTTTATAACTCACTGTGTGAACCTATGTTGCATAATAAAGATTTGCCCCCCTCAGTAACTTCATCCTGGCTCCTGAATTTTATGAATGGAGGGGATAAGAGGAGACGCATTCCCCTGCAAAATGTATTTTATTGCAGTTATTTACCCGGTATTTGCAAAACAAAATCACTGAAGTTAAGGTTCTGTCACAAAACTATATTGTTACGGATCTTTGCACATGTTTAGGTGGGTGTATGGAAATCCTGGAGCTTTCGTAGTGGGTATACATGACGTGATGAACGTCTCGACCTGTCATTTCGGATGGATTTTGATTGGCTGACAGTGTTCATGAAATCGCTCTGAAAGTGATCCAAACGATATCGTCCACCACTATCGTTGTCGTTATAGTTGTAGTGTGGACGCTGCTGAACACTTGAGTTTAGAACGATTTTTAAAACTGTATATTTATAGTTATATTTATAGTTATAGTTCTTGGTGTGGACGGCCCTAAGTCACATCCCGTTATTTCCTCTGTAAACCTAACGTTACAGCAGCCTACAAGCATGCTGTGCCAATAAATCAGCTCAGACACTGTTAGAAATGTAATATTTAGCCTAATAACATCATGCTACAGCAGTAATAACGTCAGCTTTAGTCAAATGGCTCTAGCTCTCCCGGTAAATGTCATCAACTCTGGACACATTTTCCCTGTGTGTTGACATGATAATGGCCGCGTTTCCCACATCGCTCTTAGCTTAAGAAGATCTTTCATTAAGAAGGAGTTGTAAGATCGAGCTGACCCACTCTTAACAGCCTTCTTAGCCACCAAACGCTCACAGATCCGGCCGCAGCAGGCACATTAATATTACACTGAGCAAGGCCAACAGTGCGCACCGTATATATTTTGATCTATTTTACACTTCAGATTTATATTGTTTGGCTTTTAATTGGTGACAGAAAAGAACGATTTTCATTCCGCAGGGAAACGCGTGTCCTTACTCTATGTGCCTGATATCGATTGATTTCAGCACCACGGTAGTGGCCAGCTCCTGTTAAGATATAAACACAATGAAAGCGGACAAGCCTACTTATTTATTGTCTTATTAATATTTTTCTTCCGCCAGATTTCAGTGCGTAACTTGTGCCACAGCTCTGAGCGCACACAGGGTCTTCATAAAACATAGATTCAAGATTCATTATGCACAGTAAGGACACGCGTTTCCCTATTCTGAAGTATAAAATAGATCAAAATATATACGGTGCGCACTGTTGTCCTTGCTCAGTGTAATACTCCGTCGTAATTTACAATATATACACATTATAATAAAGATATGGGATATAGTCAAGATGGCACCACCCGAGTGGCAGCTGGTTACAGTAGTTCCGCCCCCCCTTCGTGGATGTGCAGTATGTGGTTCTGAGCGAAGCAGTGGCCACAGTGACACCTTTCCTGATCTCATAATTACGAGATCCTGATCTCGTAATTATGAGATAAGGTGTCTAGTTTTTTTTTATCCAGTGAATGCAATGCGCTTCCATAGTATACTGTACAGGTCCGGCAGAAAATATAACAGTACTGCTAATTCTCAAACACTTTCAGTTGGACGCTGTATATGAACTGTTCTCCTCCTCCTTATGTTAAATGCTGAATGGCTCTTTAAAGTACCGCTTTGGAATACTACAAGAGGACACAAAATGGATTTTTGCGGCTGCTACCGGTCCATTTGGTTTAAAACACAACACTGTTCTACAGCTGGGAAGGTAGGAGAGAAAAAAACTCACGCCTGAAAGCTGATAATGAAAGCTTTTATACTCACAGCTGTTTATTTTAAATACGAAAAATATAGCTCCCAATCTGTCTTTATTTCACAGTGTCAGAATCAAATGAAAGACGTTTCCAGATTTAGTTCCACAGTAGCTTTGTGAACTCAATACTGACCCCACCTGGCAGAGTACGGTTTAAATGGCGAAGTCAAATACGGTGCTATTTATTGATGGAAATCGTCATTATTATTGCCCTCTTTACTGCTGGTGTGATTATATACAAAAATGTTATTTATGGTTGGTGGGGGGGGGGTCATACATGTTTCTCCAATCCCTCAGGGGGGGCCAAAACGTTTTTTTTTGGACGCTTGGGGGGGGTTTAAGGAAAAAATAAAATCATAATCACTTCCCAACTATACCCCGGTCCTATTTAAATAACGATCAGCCCCTAATGTGTTTAACCTGTTTTTCATTCTTTCTGTCTTTTAATTGATTGATGTATAAAAACAATAATACTAAAAATAAATAAATAAATATTGCAGTGGCAGCAGGGTTAGTGCATGTTTGTGTTCCCCAAAGCCATAACCCTGCTGAACACAAACATGCATTAATCCTGCTGCCACTGCAATATTTATTTATTTATTCATAGTATTTTTTTTTGGGGGGGGGGGGGGGGGGGGGGGGGGTCTTGCGGCGGGCGCTGACAGTAGACGTGGTGTCAGTTGGCGAGCTTTTAGCGCACCTTCGGCAAAGCCTTTTGGCACGAAACTGTCAAAGTAGAGCCCTTTATATTACCGGTAGCCCCATTTCACTCATATTTATTTAAAATTATATTTAGGCTACTACTTATATGTATATTGTGGCCGATAAAAATGTTTTGGGCCGCTAAGAGAAGATTTATTTATTTATTTATTTTTTATTTTTTTATTTTTTAAAAACAAAAAATTTTGCCTGCTAGCCGGTGGCCACAGGACCATGCAGGCGTTCTGGCATTTGGCCAGTCCGTCACTGGTCCCAGCAATGGGTCAGGCGTTACGGTTGTGTTAGGTGAGTAGCCCAGCAGCCCAGCTAACATTTGCAGTTAGCATTGTAAAATGTAGCCCGGCGGGCAGTCTGGCAGCTGTGCTAAGCTATTTCCCTGTCTATGTAATAGTTTAAAAAAGGCAATAAAAAAGCTCATATAGGTAAAAGAAACAATTCATAAAAAAAGAAGGGCTGAGATGTGATTAAGAAAGACCATAAAGTCACTATAAATATGAGTAACAAACAGTAAAAGTGAAGAGTTAAAAAACGGTTTAAAACTGTAAACTCATCAGATGTTTAAGAAGGGGTTAAAATGTTACATAATGCTCTTATTCATTTCATTGTTTGTTTTATTTGTTACAGTTAAAAACTAAGCTATAATAATCTCTGTCTTCCACTAAGGAGGTCGGTCAGAATCGGGGATTGATTATTTTGGTCTGCGCCCTCACTTTACTAAAGCTCTGGTTGAGGAAACACTGCATCACTTGTGTGATTATTTATCCCTGTTTTCCAGGTATGTGGTCGATAATGTGAACTGTGAAACTATTTCTGATAATTTTATAAGACGTTTTGACTGTGAGGAGAACATTTATATGATGCTTGACTATGTTAACTGGGTATTTAAAAGTAAGTACGAGCGAGCGAGTGAATTAGGCTACGTTTGAGGAATGCTGTATTTTATTTTATTAATAACTTAGATTAAGTTGTTGTATAATGCAATTTGTGTATTAAAAGACTGCAGGTTTAGATTGTTAAATTAATGTGCAGTTTAAAGATAAGTGGTATTTTTTCACATTATTTGAGCTGTAAACATACTTATACAGTATATGTAGATGTACTTTTGTGCAGATGTACTCTGTTTCAATGAAAGTATTGTTGTAAAATATGATTTTCACTCACTTTACTAAAGCTCTGGTTGAGGAAACACTGCATCACTTGTGTGATTATTTATCCCTGTTTTCCAGAGCGCAACATTTGGAGGCACCGCTGGGATAGAATAGTGAGAGTGGTGTCTATCATCTGAAGCTGACTCTCACTATTCATCCCTCCCAATACATCCAGCAACGTGTGGTAACGTTCCAGTAGCAGCAGTGGTGTGTCGGCAGCGTGCGGCAGTTCATCGGCAGCGTGCAGTGGTTTAGCAGTGGTCGGCAGCGTTCCAGCAGCAGCGGTGGTGTGTCGGCAGCGTGCGACAGTTCATCAGCAGGCTGCAGTGGTTCAGCAGTGGTCGGCAGCATTGCAGCAGCAGCGGTGGTGTGTCGGCAGCGGGCGGCAATTCATCGGCAGTTTGCGGTGGTTCAGCAGTAGCGGTGAAACAATAACACTAGTGTGAGGCGAACAACGGCAGCACAAGGAACTGTGACACGGGTATGTGGATATGTAACACCCAACCTGCATACAGCCAGCTACAGTGAGGACACAGTCGAAGGTGTTTAAAGCCACAAAAACGACACAGGAGACAGATTTCACATCACTGAAAAAATAGAGGATTTTAAACTGGAGGTGATTGGAACATTGTACAATTTGACTAAAGATGTCCTTGTGGAACTTTGCAATATTCTTGACATAAGGGAGTTGAGCTTGCTAGACATAACTGATAAAAGTCGCTCCTTCCTCATTTATCGGGCGTCATTTAGATAGGGAGGAGTTGAAAGAGCTAGAAGATGAGGGCATGGCAGAGTTGCAATGGTGAGGGACAAAATAGGTGAACTGAAGTTCAAGCTAGTGGTCCAAAAGATGCAGTGTCAAATGTAGCACAACCAGATAAGATTCAGGAGCAGGCAGCCCAGCTCTCAGAACAGGAGAGGTTGCAAAAGGAACTAGAAGCAGTTACCTCAGCGCTGAAATTATCACTACAGAAAAATTCAGATGGAGGTCAGGTACCAGTACAGATGGGTGGGAACAGTGTTAACCAAGGCCAAGCTCTAGTCCAGCAGCAGCTGTCACAAGGACGTTTTCCAGTGCAGTGGAACAGAGAGTTCAAGATCTCTGGACAGGTTGGGGAGCCGGGTCAGAGGGATAAACTTAGTTTCTCAAGTCTGGCCTATCAAATTGAGCAAGGCATAAAGAAGGAATCGTGCCAGGTTTACAGCTTCACAGTTATCTAGAGGGGAAACCAGATTTAACCTTACCCACACTGAGGCGAATTCTCCGCTTCCATTATCAGGAAAAAGGGGCAACAGAGTTGTACAAACAGTTAACCTCAGAGGTGCAGAATAGCAAGGAAAGCCCCCAAAACTTTGTGATTCAGGCCCTCGACTTGAGACAAAAGATCCTGTTTGCCTCCCAAGAAGCTGAATCAGGCTTGAAATATGACCCTGTCCTTGTGCAGAGCATGTTCCTGCACACTGTTCTCACAGGCCTGCAGAATGAGAGTATTAGAAATGACCCCCTACCATACCTACAGCAACAAACCTGTAGCGATGAACTGCTCCTTGAGAAACTGAACATCGCCTGTGCAAATGAGACTGAGAGACAGAATAAAAGAAGGCAGGCAACGCACCAACGGCCAGCCGCTGTGAATTCAACTCAGTCAGATCATCAAATCACAGAGAAGAGAAACAAGGAGCCAAAACGGGACAACTCACGCAAAACACAACCAGATGTACTGAATGAACTTAAAGAACTATGTTCAGACATGGCATTATTAAAAACTCTCAGTGCTGAAGTGGCACAGATCAAAGAGTCAATCCAACAGCCCCCTCCAGCACCAGCACAAACTTCATTCCCACCAACAGTGCAAGAGTACGCCCCTGCCCCTCAGTTTCAGCAGCCATTGCCAAACCTCTGGCCTCCCCCAGGGCCAGGTGTGAGGGGTGATACAGCACAATATCAACAACGGTTTGCCCCACAGCACCACTATTATCCCTCACAGCGTACACGTCAGAGAAAATGTCGGTTGTCACCAAAACAATGTTGAGTACTGTACCCATTGTTACAGATGCGGCAGTGGGGAGCACTACCTTGCTGGTTGCAGAGCCAAAGAGACAAAGCCAGCAGACCATTTAAACGAGAGAGGGTTACCCCCACGGGACCGGGAGTAACCAGGCACAGTAAAGAGTCCCAACAGAACTGTTTGCGCTGTGGTGTCACTTCAGCGTGCCAAAAACTGAGAGTATGTTCATTCTGTAAGAAGGGTACATACTGTTCAAAGGTCTGCCAAGTAAAACATTGGTCCAAGCACAAGAAACAATGTAGGTCTGAGACCCATCCTGTAACACATTCTAATCACATTGCAAAAAAAGACAAACAGCCTCAGCTAGTTTATCTTGTCGGAAAACGCTGTGTCATTAACTGTTACATCCAAGGTTGCAAGACTCAGGCATTATGGGATACTGGCTTCCACGTCTCAATTGTGAATGAAAAGTGGATAAAAACACACTTGCCATCTGAAAAACTGAGAAATGTGTCAGAACTGATTGATGGGCCAGATGATCTAAAAATAGCAGCCGCTAACGGACAAAACATGCCGTACAAGGGCTGGATTGAGGCTACCTTTAAACTAGCTGCAGATGGCGCTGTTACAGAGGAAGTTGTCGTTCCTATGTTAGTTATGAAGGATCAGCAGGTTTGTCAGCCCATTATAATATGATGTTTACATAATATATAATATATATAATATGCCCGTTATAATATGATTGAACAAATTCTGACAACGGCTGTTAACAATCCAGATGAGACAAACAGAGAGCAGCTACACACATTCCTTAAAGCTACTTTTCCAAGCTTGGGGAAGACAAGTGTCCCTGTTTTCATTTATGTAGTGAGTGCAGAGCAATCATGTGAATACGTCATAAAGACAGCAAAAGAAAGAGTCAATGTCCCAAAGCACTCCTCTGTTCAGGTTGAATGCAAGGTAAAGACACAGCCCCTAAAAAAAGATGCCACGCTCCTCTTTCAGCCAGAGGTGAACCCTCAGTGGGCTGAAGGGCTTGACTTTTGTGAGACACTTGTAACTTTGAGAAGTGGAGCCCCACCTTACATTGTGCTTGATGTCCAGAATCCCACTGATCACGATATCACATTGGCTGGAAAAACGGTGATAGGCATATTGGACCTGTAATGCAGTTCAAAATCACAGACACAAAACCAGCAGGACAGGAAATAAGGGCCCTGACAAATCAGAGTAAATGCCTTCTCCGTGGCTGGGAGAGACTCCACCTAGATGAGGATGGCATCCTCCGCCGTAAGACAGCGAAGAACATCCAGCTAGTGCTGCCTGAAAAATACAAGGCCACAGTCCTGAAACAGTTGCATGATGAGATGGGCCACCAGGGCATCGGTCAAACAACATCACTGGTGAGAGACAGATTTTTTTGGCCCTATATGCAAAAGGACATAGAACATTATGTCACCAAAGCATGCACCTGTCTCAAGCAAAAGACTCCATCAAGAGAACCAAGGGCCCCACTAGTCAGTATCGTCACCACACAGCCTTTTGAACTCGTGTCGATTGATTTTCTTCATCTGGACAAGTGCCCAGGCGGGTATGAATATATACTGGTAATTGTTGATCATTTTACCAGGTTCACCCAAGCGTATCCGACCACCTCAAAATCTGCGAAGACGGTGGCAGATCGGATTTTCAATGACTATGTTTTAAAGTTTGGACTCCCAGCCCGGATTCACCGTGATCAAGGTGGTGATTTTGAGAACCAACTGGGGTGTGTCAGGCTCAAGAACGACACCTTATCAAACTGGAAGGCATCACTGAATAAACTCATATATGCATACAACTGCACCAGATCTGAAGTGACAGGTTTCTCACCTTTCCACTTACTGTTTGGGAGGTCGCCATGTCTGCCGATTGACCTCATGTTTGGCCACACCTCTGAGAGTGAGAACACAGATCACAAGACATACGTGGAGAAATGGAAACAGGAAATGCAACAAGCCTATGACATAGTACAAGAAAACACAAGAAAAGCGACAGAGAGAAGCAAGTGGAACTATGATGGGAAAGTGCAAAGTTCTATCCTGTATCCAGGCGATCGTGTTCTTGTCAGGAATCTGACACCCAGAGGGGGCACTGGGAAACTCCGTAACCACTGGGAAGATGATGTGCATGTGGTAGTCCGTCGAATGGGTGAGGGAATCCCAGTATATGAGGTTAAGCCTGAGCAGGGAAGAGGATGATCGAGAGTCCTGCATCACAACCTGTTATTACCGTGTGATAACCTACCTTCAGAAGTGGATCTCCAGTCGAAGCCTAAAGTAAGGAAAAGCACACCAGTCATTCCCCCTGCAGGCACAGGCATAGAGGAGGAGGAGGATGAACAGGAAGAATATGGATTTTTCATTGAGCCCCTAACACATCCTCACACAAGACCGACTGGTGCTCCTGGTGGAGAGAGAGACACTTTGCATGCTGACTTACGAGAAAACAGTGAGTCTGAAACACAGGTGACTAACACTGAGTCAGAACTTGAGGGAGCACACGAGAGGAATGAGCCCCAAAATCAGGATAATCTTGAGATACAAGAGATTGATTATCATCACGGTGATGAAAGGCCAATTGAGATGCCTGAGGAAGAGGAGGTGCCATCCTTCCCACACTCAACATACAGCGAGGGTGCTGACGAGGAGGGACCAGCGGCCAAGCAGAGAAAGGAGGGCCCCGAAAATGTTCACCTATGACCAACTTGGGACTCCATCCTGCTACGGAACAGCACAGGCAAACGAGGTGTTTTACCAGTATCAGCCCAGACCATATGGACAAGTTCAGCCAGTGACAATGTGGAAAAACCCATTCCAACTTTACCAACCTTTGCTTATGCAGGGATGCACATGTAGCAGATTTGGGCTGTGTAATACAGATAGAGGCTGTTTGATCTGAGAGAAGAGATCACTGCATTCACTGAGGTCAGAGATGGGCAGTACATCCATACTTGTTTTCAATGCCAACACAGTGTTTGCATTACTATCACCCTCAAGACGTAGTGATGTCGGGACGACATCTAATTTTGTAGGGGAGTGTGCAATAGTTTAAAAAAGGCAATATATTAATCTGCAATAAGTTAAAATCTTGTTGAAGTTAAAAATCTCATAAAGGTAAAAGAAACAATTCATAAAAAAAAGAAGGGCTGAGATGTGATCAAGAAAGACCATAAAGTCACTATAAATATGAGTAACAAACAGTAAAAGTGAAGAGTTAAAAAACGGTTTAAAACTGTAAACTCATCAGATGTTTAAGAAGGGGTTAAAATGTTACATAATGCTCTTATTCATTTCATTGTTTGTTTTAATTTGTTATAGTTAAAAACTAAGCTATAATAATCTCTGTCTTCCACTAAGGAGGTCTAGATCTGTCAGAATCTGGGATTGATTATTTTTGGTCTGCGCCCTCATACAGGGGATATCGCGCGCAATGTGTTCCTCACTTTACTAAAGCTCTGGGGTCCGTTTCACAAAAGTAGGATTCAGACATCCAGGATAAGTAAGTAAGCCTGGCTCAACCAATCCAAAACAACAGAGTTCAGGCTTAATTGGTTCCACAAACGCCAAGCCAGGATGAGCAGACACGGATTCATCAAGCCAGGTGAAACCAATCCTGGATCAGTGCGCGCACGCGGCTTCCTCAAATAGACCCCACCAGAGATCACAGATTCACCGATTCACCATGGAAACAAGAGCGGCGTACTTTTCCCCGTCGGAGGCAGAAATCCTCGTGGAGGCTTACAAAGAAGTAAAGGATCAAATCAGAAAGAAAGGCAACACCGCCACAGTTATAAAACAACGAGAGAAAGCGTGGCAAAGTATTGCAGACCGCCTGAATGCGTAAGTAGTGCACAAATACACACTCACTGCTCCGCTGAAACCACCACAATTACAATCCAAATAGTTAATTAACATCTCCGAAAACGTAGTTGTACTCTGATTATGAATCAGTTGAAATTGTAAGTGAAACTGGCTGTAGATGTGAGTGAATTTGTGTAAATGTAACTCCATCAGACTGTATAACTCTTTGATAAATAGATGAGCTCACTGACTTATTGAATTTCCCAAATAAAGTTCCTCTTAGCTTATCTTAGCTCCTCGCTCCTCTGCTGTTTTTTATTGTATGTATGCAATTTTGTGTATTTCTGTGCGTGCGTGTGTATGCTGATTGATCATAAGAGAATACATCTATCTATCTATCTATCTATGTGTATATATATATATACATAACCCCCCTCAGGTGCCAATGACGGGGATTTTGTGAACATGACTTTTTGATATTGTCGATTAATGAACACTGTGCATTGCTTGTGATTGGCATTGATTGGTTTAATAGTCTTCATCTGATAATTTCAGATGGTCTGCAGTGCTGACTATCTGATTAGCAATGTTGTGGCAAAGTGGCTCGGCTTGGTCCATGACTCCTGAGTCTTTCGGCCCTCTGGAATCTATCAGCACCTATCACAAGGTGAGCCACACAACCTCTGTTCATAACCACTTTTTACATCATGGCTGTGTCAAGAATGTCACTCTATTTATGAGGTTGTGATGATGAACTTTTGTATTGACAGGTGAATTCTCTGGTGTGTTGCTGGGGGCCTTTTCTCCTCACACCATACACAGACCCTCAGGAAGCACAGCAGGCCTATAATCATGCCCATGCCAGGACAAGGGCCAGGATCAAAATGACCTTTGGCCTCCTGAAGGCACGCTTTCACTGTCTTCACCACTTAAGGGTCAGCCCTTTGAGGGCATGTGACATCACTGTGGCCTGTGCTGTCCTCCACAATGTGGCCTGCCTGAGGAAGGAAAGGGCCCCCAGAGTGCCATCACACTTGGACTGGAACAATCCTGACATTTTCCCTGATGACGACAGTGGTCGGCTGGTCAGGGACCAATATGTGTTAAATTATTTTAGTTAACATGCATGCTTTACATTTAAGTTAAATATGTCCTGCATTGGCAGAGGACTTTGTGTTTTTTTTTTATCCAGTTTAAATTGATTTGGCCTCTTATGATGTTTGTGCTGCATACTGTGTGTATACAAGCTTGCAGGGAGGCTACTGTATCCATTCATTTGTCTGTTCATTTGTTGTGTATGGATTTGTCCTGCATTTATTTTTTCAGTGTGCAGACATGCAGGGTGTATCATATACAGACCTTTGAATGTGTATTTATTCTTGTGTTGTATAATATACTTTGATTCTGTGCTTTCTGTCTTGTAGAGTCACTGTGTGACTTCAGTTTTGAAAGGAGCTGAGGGTTTACTTGCTTTGATTTATCCTTATTCAATAAAGGAACATCACGTTACTCTTTGATGTGTATTTATATTTATATGGGATGTGTATTTTATATATAGTCTATGGAAAACTGTAAATTATCTAATGATTGCAAAATAATCTAAAATCATTTATCTAAAATGATTGCAATTAATGATCACAAATGTTTAAATAATGACAGTGGGTCTGGTTGAATGTGATAACAACGTGCAGTGGGCAGTGGAATAACTATTGGTTTCCATTTGTGGTGACTGCTGACTGAGATAAGGGATGAGATTAAATAGATCCTGGAACTTAGCCTGGGGTCCGTTTCACAAAAGTAGGATTCAGACATCCAGGATAAGTAAGTAAGCCTGGCTCAACCAATCCAAAACAACAGAGTTCAGGCTTAATTGGTTCCACAAACGCCAAGCCAGGATGAGCAGACACAGATTCATCAAGCCAGGTGAAACCAATCCTGGATCAGTGCGCGCACGCGGCTTCCTCAAATAGACCCCGACATCGATCACAGATTCACCGATTCACCATGGAAACAAGAGCGGCGTACTTTTCCCCGTCGGAGGCAGAAATCCTCGTGGAGGCTTACGAAGAGGTAAAAGATCAAATCAAAAAGAAAGGCAGCACCGCCACAGCTATAAAACAACGTGAGAAAGCGTGGCAAAGTATTGCAGACCGCCTGAATGCGTAAGTAGTGCACAAATACACACTCACTGATCCGCTGAAACCATCACAATTACAATCCAAATAGTTAATTAACATCTCCGAAAACGTATTGTACTCTGATTATGAATCAGTTGAAATTGTAAGTGAAACTGACTGTTGATGTGAGTGAAATTGTGTAAATGTAACTCCATCAGACTGTATAACTCTTTGATAAATAGATGAGCTCACTGACTTAATTGAATTTCCCAAATAAAGTTCCTCTTAGCTTATCTTAGCTCCTCGCTCCTCTGCTGTTTCATTGTATGTATGCAATTTTGTGTGTGTGTATTTGTGTGCGTGCGTGTGTATGCTGATTGATCATAAGAGAATACATATATCTATTTATATATATATATATATATAATCCCCCTCAGGTGCCCATGAGGGGAATTTTGTGAACATGACTTTTTGATATTGTCGATTAATGAACATTGTGCATTGCTTGTGATGTGCATTGATTGGTTTAATAGTCTTCATTTTATAATTTCAGATGGTCTGCAGTGCTGACTATCTGATCAGCAATGTTGTGGCAAAGTGGCCCGGCTCGGTCCATGACTCCCGAGTCTTTCAGACCTCTGGAATCTATCAGCACCTATCACAAGGAGAGCCACACAACCTCTATTAATAACCACTTTTTACATCATGGCTGTGTCAAGAATGTCACTCTATTTATGAGGTTGTGATGATGAGCTTTTGTATTGACAGGTGAATTCTCTGGTGTGTTGCTGGGGGCCTTTTCTCCTCATACCATACACAGACCCTCAGGAAGCATAGCAGGCCTATAATCATGCCCATGCCAGGACAAGGGCCACGATCAAAATGACCTTTGGCCTCCTGAAGGCACGCTTTCACTGTCTTCACCACTTAAGGGTCAGCCCTTTGAGGGCATGTGACATCACTGTGGCTTGTGCTGTCCTCCACAATGTGGCCTGCCTGAGGAAGGAGAGGGCCCCCAGAGTGCCATCACACATGGACTGGGACAATCCTGACATCTTCCCTGATGACGACAGTGGTCGGCTGGTCAGGGACCAATATGTGTTAAATTATTTTAGTTGACATGCATGCTTTAAATTTAAGTTAAATATGTCCTGCAGTGGCAGAGACGCATGCTGTGAATTTCAGTTAAATATGTCCTGCACTGGCAGAGGACTTTGTGTTTTTTTTATTCAGTTTAAATTAATTTGGCCTCTTATGATGTTTGTGCTGTATACTGTGTGTATACAAGCTTGCAGGGAGGCTACTGCATCCATTCATTTGTCTCTTCATTTGTTGCGTATGGATTTGTCCTGCATTTATTACAGTGTGCAGACATGCGGGGTGTATCATATACAGACCTTTGAATGTGTATTTATTCTTGTGTTGTATAATATGCTTTGATTCCGTGCTTTCTATCTTGTAGAGTCACTGTGTGACTTCAGTTTTGAAAGGAGCTGATGGTTTACTTGCTTTGATTTATCCTTATTCAATAAAGGAACATCATGTTACTCTTTGATGTGTATTTATATTTATATGGGATGTGTATTTTATATAGTCTATGGGAAACTATAAATTATCTAATGATTGCAAAATCATCATTTATCTAAAATGATTGTAATTAATGTTCACAAATGTTTAAATAATGACAGTGGGTCTGGTTGAATGTGATAATGTGCAGTGGGCAGTGGAATAACTATTGGTTTCCGTTTGTGGTGACTGCTGACTGAGATAAGGGATGAGATTAAATAGATCCTGGAACTTAGCCTGGTCTGGAGCAGGCTAGCTCCACAGAATAAATCTCCATGGTAACTTATGTCAAAACATATCCCACTTCCCCCTATCCTGCTTTTGTGAAACTGGATCAAGGATAAATTGATCCAGGATAACCAAGATATCCCGGCTTAATCCCTTATCCTGGTTTTGTGAAACAGGCCCCTGGTCTGGAGCAGGCTAGCTCCACAGAATAAATCTCCATGGTAACTTATGCCAAAACATATCCCACTTCCCTCTATCCTGCTTTTGTGAAACTGGATCAAGGATAAGTTGATCCAGGATAACCAAGATATCCCGGCTGAATCCCTTATCCTGGTTTTGTGAAACAGGCCCCAGGTTGAGGAAACACTGCATCACTTGTGTGATTATTTATCCCTGTTTTCCAGGTATGTGGTCGATAATGTGAACTGTGAAACTATTTCTGATAATTTTATAAGACGTTTTGACTGTGAGGAGAACATTTATATGATGCTTGACTATGTTAACTGGGTATTTAAAAGTAAGTACGAGCGAGCGAGACTGCCGCCATCTTGTATAAATACGCCAAGTGTCTTCATTGTTTACGTGTGTATATGCACATCAGTGAATATATTTGCACAGTTTATGTCCTGTTTATGTAGTTACTTGATTTGTTCAAGTTTACTTGTTTAATTAGTAACTTTTGTATAAGAAAAGGGTGTGAGTTCACTGAGCTACTTTTCATCAGATTTACTGAGACTGAACTAAGAGGGAAAATGTGAATTACGTTTGAGGAATGCTGTATTTTATTTTATTAATAACTTAGATTCAGTTGTTGTATAATGCAATTTGTGTATTAAAAGACTGCAGGTTTAGGTTAGATGTTAAATTAATGTGCAGTTTAAAGATAAGTGGTATTTTTTCACATTATTTGAGCTGTAAACATACTTATACAGTATATGTAGATGTATTTTTGTGCAGATGTACTCTGTTTCAATGAAAGTATTGTTGTAAAATATGATTTTCACTCACTTTACTAAAGCTCTGGTTGAGGAAACACTGCATCACTTGTGTGATTATTTATCCCTGTTTTCCAGAGTGCAACACCTACTTCAATGATGATGGTACCTGTAATAAATGCAATATATTTGCTGAAATGGAGGCGAGGCTCAGTGACTAGAAGAGCTGGTAGAAGCGCTCCATAGCTGTAAGTTACTCCAGTAGCCGTAGTAGCTCTAGTGCTAACTCTGGGAACTAACGCTAACATTCCTCTCTTCTACATGAGCTGGGTCTCACGGAGAAGAGTTGGAACGTTAACATGGCAGCCGACTAGTGCTAATGCTAATGTCCCCACGCTTATGCACGCTCCCAGAACGTTAGCATGGCAGCCGACTAGTGCTAACGCTAACGTCCCCACACTTCTCGGCTCCGGCTCACTTAGCCTGGCGAAGAAGCGTGGGGACGTTAGCACCAGTCGGCTGCCACGCTAACGTTCCAACTCTTCTCCGTGAGACCGTGAGCCTGGCGGTCTCATGGGCTCCCGGCTCAGTTGGAGTTGGATCGTTAGCCTGGCAGCCGAGTAGTGCTAATGCTAACAGGAAAGCAGGGAAACAAAAAAGAGGGAGAACCACACAGCAACCAGTTAGATTAACCAAACATTTATTTAAAGAATAAGATTTAAATGCAGATCAGTAGTAGCAGGGGTGTGGTGAGAAGTGTTGGATGTATGAGGTGTATGTGTATAATCATAAGGAACCAAAAAGCCAACGTAACACAACCCAAACCAAACCAAACAACGCTGGGGTTGCCTGGAGGCCCCAGGCATCCAGGAAGGAGAGGAAGCCATTGTGGAATGGCCATGCCTTTATAGACAAGGCCACAGGTGAGGTGAAAACCCCTGACGAGATGGGAGGGAGACAGGCAGGGAGAACCTGGGAAGGGAGGAGCACAGAGAGGCCGATGGAGGGGTGAAAAGTTCATATTCGAGCTGTAATTACCTGTTCGAAATGCAAGCTGCAGTCTCTATAGGCGCATCAGACCGTTTGATGTAGTTCGCCGTGTGATCCAACAGAGGGCGCTCAAAGAATTCACTATCATCTTGACCTATTGCATGCCCTATTGACCTATCACTAAACTAAGCTAGTGTTAATGTGTAGTTTTGCACTGAAAATGGAGGACAATAGCGAGCAAAGCCGTCCTGAGCGGACAATCACGACACCAAAACATCTGAGAAGCAGCATGTGGAAGTATTGTGGGTTCTACGCCGTGGATGGCAAAGTTACGAACAAAGATAAGGCTGTTTGTCGACTTTGTAACCCACAATTTCCTCCAGATGCGTGTTGGTTGCGTCTCCGCTCCGGCACGGCAACGGAGCCGATTAGATTCAATTCTAGTCAATGTGTGTGTTTCCACCGGCTCCGGCAGTGCTGCGTTCCGGCTCTGTCTCAGCTCCGGCACTCTGGAGGCCTCCGCAAGAGATGCGCAGCACTTCTATTTTTGCCGGACGCCGGAGCACAACGCAGCAATTCAGCACAGAGCAGATCGTGCGTGGCAGGAAGTCGTGCAGAGAAATACAATAAAACATCCGGTTAATTTTCAAAATAAGATACACAGTGTTCACGGCGGATCATATTTCCCTGCACTACACCTTGAAAACTACATAATGGGCAGAGGCAGGCCTGAAGTCAACAGGTCAGAGGTTTTTAGACGTCATTTCACCCCGTTGACACCGTGGACGAGGAGATATCCATCATGGCAGTGCACCGAGATGGACCGCAACGGACACGCATCCGTTCCATACCCACCGGCTGCGTTTGCTGTGCGGAGCGGTGCAGCTCCGCCGGTGTTACATATTAACTGGTGGCTAAATTAACTGGTGATAGTCCCAGATGTGCCGTAGGAGTGGCCTTCCATGGACCCCTTGTTAACAAACCAGGAAATACTTCTATTGACTTCGCAAATGCGTTAAACGTTTGCTATTGAGTTTTTTTGTCAATGTAGTCTGTAAGCATCCTTCCACCCACAGATTTATGGTGTCAAATCTGCAAACGAGTGGAAAATGAAGATTGTCGCAACATGAATCGACAACGTAGGCGGCTGCATCGATGCCTGTTGAAAATATAACAAACATCAATAAAACTTAAAAACGCTCGCTTTGTCGGTCTTATATTTGATAGTTAACCATGCCAGTGTGTTCGCTGTCGTAAACTGAAAGGCAAACTGTGAAATTTGAATGTTTGGATGTGTATAGAGATCGCTATTTACCTTATCAGATCAACCTGTGTCACATCCCATGTCACAAGTTAACCTGCCCAACATTGCTCCACGTCCGCTCTCTTTGTAGATGCATTCATGCAGTTTGCTCTGTATTTGTTGCATACTCAGCCTACATTAACCACCTATCGTCCTTGGCGTATCCATAAGCCAAGTCAGTGGCTGTTCTGTAACTTTGTTACGAGTTGTCGTTGAGTGGTTGCATGAGCACTGAGCTGCACCGCGGTCTGAACGCAGCTGTGGAGAAGTGCACAGCTTGATCGGGAGGGATCAAGCGGTGCACCAACATCTTTAGATAACTTATTTAACACCACTGAAACCCAAATAACAGAATTCAGCCTGTACACACCTACTCTTGGATCTGAAGGTGCATCTTCTCACACTAACCCACAACTGATGGAAATAGTAAAAACAACAACAACACAACTGCAGTTTGAAGCCAGGGGTTTTATTATTTGTTGCAGCCTTTGCAGTAATAATCCGCCTGTGGGGAGGGATGGCCCACACACACACTGTGGTACCAGAGACCACAGTGTGTGCATTCAATCTGGAGGGGAGAAAGGAAACTTTTAAAATGGATGTCAAACACTTTGGTGGGTTCATATGACTCATTTAGGAGGATGAAAAGTCAGGAGCAGTTCAGTCTGTACACTCTATTCAATGTCAATTCAGAGTTTGAGGTCCTTCCAATAGCTTTAACGATAAAGCACATCACCTGAAGTTGTCATCTCAACTGGACAAGGCTGAAGGTACTTGTGCTAATCAGATGTGACTGCATCCTCTATATAAGGCCAAATCACAAGGCCTGACTTTGTGGTTGAGTAGGTTGGATAGAGACATAGTCAGTGAGATTGAGTTATAGTGAACGAGACTGAGTTATAGTCAGTGAATCTGAGTGATAGTGACAGTGATTCAGTGTTGGCAAACAAGAATTCAAAAGAAAAAGTGGTGAGTGTCATTCTGAGTGCTTGGTGTTTATTTGTAGATTTGCAGATTTGGTATGTGTTGTCTGTCTGCCAGTGTATTTTCTGTTTTCTTGTCTGTCCCCTTGGAGCTGTTAGGTCAGTTGAGGTGACGACAGGTTCACATAATTGGCAAACATCCACATGGATCCACAAATAGTTCAAGAAGTTCTGCAGCTGAAGCTGCATAACCGCTATCCTGAAGGACTGAACAGCAAGCAAAGATATGTCATAAAGAGACGAGCTGAAACCTTCAAGATTAAAGGTGAGAATACATGTCTTCTGCTTTTTCATATTTGAATGAATCTTTCATTTGACCTACATAAAAACTCTCTAGATGGAGAGCTCTACTACATATGTAGGCGCAGAAAAAATCAACCAGATCACCTTGCAAAGGTGGTCACAACTGCGCAAGAGGCTAACTCCATTTTTGAGGAGTTTCATTGCAGCCCTATTGGTGGACACTGTGGTGTTGAAAAAACACACAATGCCATCATAAGCCGTTACTATTGGCCTGGAATGGAGGGAGACATTTCCAAATGGGTGTGTAGATGCTGCATAAGACTAACTTCAACTGATAAGTTATAATTCCATGTTAGGGGTACTTTGAAATCTAATGTCATTTTCATATCACCATGTTTTTAGGTTGCACAGTGTCCAGAGTGCCAAGCAAAACGGGCCAATATAAAGGACAAAAAACAATATTCCCCAATTGAAGTAAGGGAATCAAACTACTCAAACTAGGTCAGCATGCAGACATTTGTGTGATATCATTGTCATGTCCTTTTCCCCTTAGGTTTCAGAGCCTCTGGAACTTGTGGGAATTGATCTAGTGGGTAAACTCACTCAAACTACTGGTGGCCACCTATATATATGTGTCATAGTGGACTATTTCACTAAATGGGCGGAGGCCTACCCACTCAAGACCAAAACTGCAGTTGAGGTGACAAACTGTATTCTCGACTTCTTCTACAAATTTGGTGCACCAAAAAGGCTGCTATCAGATCAAGGAACAGAGTTCTGCAACAAGGTATGGTAACAATTCCCTTCATAACCTCAAATACTGCAGCTGTGCCTCCTAATGCTTTTTTGCAATTATTAATTTTAAGGTCAACTTTGAGGTCTGTGAGAGGCTGGGTATCAAAAGAAGCCTCTGTTCACCATATCACCCACAGACCAATGGCCTTGTTGAGAAACTTAATGGGGCAATACAAAGGTACATTTTGTCTTGCTGGCCTGAATGGGGAACCTTATTGTACCTAAGTTATACTAACCAAAATGTAGAACTCCTTCTTTAATTGTTTTTTAAATGTGTGTTCCTAAGGTCCTTAAACAAGGTCGTGTCTGAACATCCCAAACGCTGGGACCTTTTCCTTCAGTCAACCATGTTTGCCCTACGAACAAAGAAGCAGCTGACTACAAAGTTCAGCCCATATTATTTAATGTTTGGGAGGGAGGCAAGGTATCCATCAGAGGTACCAGAGGAGTATGAGGTAAGGTTGTTAACTTGCCTCATCTGTAGATGTGTCAATGCATGTTTGTAGTATTACTGAATGTCGTTTTGTAGGTCACTGAGGAGAAAGTACTCAACCTCCTCATGGCAGAGGACAAGTGTGGCGGCCTCAAAGAACAAGAACAGATCTATACAAAGGTCAGACAAAATGTTGAAAAGCAACAGGCAAGAGTCCGCAAGAGGAAGGCTCAAACTGGTCAGGAGGACCACTTTGAAGTTGGAGATCTTGTTCTTCGAAAAAACGTACGGCAAGAACAAAGGAAAGGTGGAAAACTGGAGGCAGACCTACTTGGACCCTTCACAATAACCAAACTTGAAGGAAAAAGTGTGGATCTAGTCTCCAAGAAGGGCAAGAAAATATTAAAAATAAATATTGACCACCTAATACGGTTTGTCCAGCCAGAGGAGAGAGTCCCTTCCAAAATAAAGGTCTTGGATGCTCCTCCTGTGGTTGTTCCATCACAGTCATCACAGTCAGTCACAGCATGCCAGGATCCTCCAAGACCATCTCTGCCAGAAAGGGCTGCAAAGTCACCTGACTTTGACAATTGTGAGTAGACTTTACAAACATTTACCCTATGTTCCACAAATGTCTAACTTTTTGTTTTTGTTGGCCTTGCAGTAATCAAAGACATGTGGGCAGGTGGCCGCAAAGAGACCTTATGGTCCAAAGTTGGACCATATAAGGTCTACACTGAGAATTTCCTGGACCTGGCCCCAGGCAAGGAATTGGAGACTGAGGTACTGTATCAGTTTTTACTAATTCCTTGTCTGATCTGGTTTCCATAATGTCAGAATGTGTGCATCCTTCTATTTGTAGGTTATCAATGCTTACCTTGCCATTTTGGGAAAGCGAACAGGGGCTTGTATTATTGACTGTTATACAATGACTGAGCTCTGGCAAGGCTCACAGAAGCCCTACAGAAGGGTGAGTAGGTTGTCTTATTTCTTGGATATCTTTATTAATGGAGATATATAATATTTGTGCTGTGTAGTTGCACCTTTTAGACCATGATGTGGCAGCAGGAGCAGTTTGTCACCAGAGACACTGGACACTCATTGTACGTAAATATTAAATGTTGTCCAATGTTGGAAAATGTTGTTAAAAGAAGAAATTAATAGTGGAATCGATAGACAATGATAACTTGTCTTTGCCCTTTAAGATCATGTACCTGAGGAGAAGATGTTGTTTGTTTCTGGACCCATTTGGGGCCACAGCACAACAACTTGTGCACTGCAGAGACATAACTCGGTAAATTCAAAAAACAACCTTTGAGAACCAAGCAAAAATCTTTGTAGTTATTGAAATGTTTATCTTGTTATAGGACTCTTGTATTTGCTGAAGTTCACACAGCCAAACTGTTGCTTCTGCAGAGCACTATTGCGCCGATCATGTCCAGCTGTGGGGAAGTGGGAATGCTCCACAATTTCTCATCCCAAGCAGCAAGACACAACATCGTGTGGTGTCTTTGTTTGTAAGGTAAAATGCACAGGAACATAACCTCAGTCATTCAATAAATGTCATTATACTAAACAGTCTTGGTAGCTTGCAGAACAAATCCTGTCTGGGCAGATAGTCGACTATGCAGTGGACCAAGAAGGGGTGGCCAAACTGAGAATGGACATTGCCATCACTTTGCTCACTGACACGGGTAAGCAATACTGAAACAATGTTTAAATATTAGCTGTACTGACATGATATTACAGTAGTTCCCATTTTGCAGATGACCTGTCCCAGCTGTGTCGAGCATGTGGAGAGGAGAGCTCAGGGGCTGATATCGACGACTGGGTGAGAAGCTCAGTTCAACTGCAGCTGGGAGACTGGTATCCACCTTGAATAGATAACTTCATCACTGGGTGAACACAGCCACACGGCCATTGAAGCACCACGTTTCTATTTACTGAACATACTTTGCACTTTCTGGGGACAGTTGTGCTGCTACAGGTATGTGGGAACAGACTAGAGACAGGAAGGATCACAAACTCTGAATTGACATGCTCTGTACTATTACATGATACAATAGAGTGTACAGACTGAACTGCTCCTGACTTTTCATCCTCCTAAATGAGTCATATGAACCCACCAAAGTGTTTGACATCCATTTTAAAAGTTTTCTTTCTCCCTTCCAGATTGAATGCACACACTGTGGTCTCTGGTACCACAGTGTGTGTGTGGGCCATCCCTCCCCACAGGCGGATTATTACTGCAAAGGCTGCAACAAATAATAAAACCCCTGGCTTCAAACTGCAGTTGTGTTGTTGTTTTTACTATTTCCATCAGTTGTGGGTTAGTGTGAGAAGATGCACCTTCAGATCCAAGAGTAGGTGTGTACAGGCTGAATTCTGTTATTTGGGTTTCAGTGGTGTTAAATAAGTTATCTAAAGATGTTGGTGCACCGCTTGATCCCTCCCGATCAAGCTGTGCACTTCTCCACAGCTGCGTTCAGACCGCGGTGCAGCTCAGTGCTCATGCAACCACTCAACGACAACTCGTAACAAAGTTACAGAACAGCCACTGACTTGGCTTATGGATACGCCAAGGACGATAGGTGGTTAATGTAGGCTGAGTATGCAACAAATACAGAGCAAACTGCATGAATGCATCTACAAAGAGAGCGGACGTGGAGCAATGTTGGGCAGGTTAACTTGTGACATGGGATGTGACACAGGTTGATCTGATAAGGTAAATAGCGATCTCTATACACATCCAAACATTCAAATTTCACAGTTTGCCTTTCAGTTTACGACAGCGAACACACTGGCATGGTTAACTATCAAATATAAGACCGACAAAGCGAGCGTTTTTAAGTTTTATTGATGTTTGTTATATTTTCAACAGGCATCGATGCAGCCGCCTACGTTGTCGATTCATGTTGCGACAATCTTCATTTTCCACTCGTTTGCAGATTTGACACCATAAATCTGTGGGTGGAAGGATGCTTACAGACTACATTGACAAAAAAACTCAATAGCAAACGTTTAACGCATTTGCGAAGTCAATAGAAGTATTTCCTGGTTTGTTAACAAGGGGTCCATGGAAGGCCACTCCTACGGCACATCTGGGACTATCACCAGTTAATTTAGCCACCAGTTAATATGTAACACCGGAAGACATCTCGGTGCACTGCCATGATGGACATCTCCTCGTCCACGGTGTCAACGGGGTGAAATGACGTCTAAAAACCTCTGACCTGTTGACTTCAGGCCTGCCTCTGCCCATTATGTAGTTTTCAAGGTGTAGTGCAGGGAAATATGATCCGCCATGAACACTGTGTATCTTATTTTGAAAATTAACCGGCGTTGTGCTCCGGCGTCCGGCAAAAATAGAAGTGCTGTGTATCTGTTGTTGTAATTCGAATATATCCGAACGAATTACGGGTCACTTCAAATTCGTTCGAACTTGAGTTTTTGAAAAAGTGACAGCCCTAGTCAATATGCAGAGTCTATCCAATAGCTACTTTTACATTTAAAAAAATGTTTTCATCTTTGTCACCATGGATAATGTTTAGCTTTAAGCTAGATCAGGCCAGTTTGTTCATAATTACTAGCAGTTAATGTTATTCTTACTTTCATGTTCATGAGTTTTTTCTTTCCTTTGTATATTATGAGTCTGATCACTTCAGCCACTCATCCACAATTTGAAGGGCATGCCATAATTATATGATGTAACTTCTATGTTGTGATATGCTTTGTTTTAGTGTGTGTGATGTTCAGAGTTGCCTAATTTTGCCTAAAATTGCCTGGCCCCCGACCATTGCTGCACAGCAGCTATAATTAATTATGTGTTAGTGTTTTCATTTTCGAAGTAACTGTGACAAGATAAGAGCAGAGACGGCTGGTATAAATAGACTAGCAGGGCTAAGCCCTGCCTATCTTTTACAACAAAGATGAGAAAATTATTAAATTAAAGCAACACTTAAGAACTTTCAGTTTTGGTTGATTTTGGCGGCGCCAGTGGACCAAAGCGGTAGTGTTTTGCCTGAAGGAAGACCACATTTCCCATGAGGACCAGCGCATAGCGTCGTAAAATCCTGATCTCCCGGTCGCCTGCAGTTGGATTGAACTACATTTCTGTTTCCAGTGTCTGTGTGAAGGATGAATGGCGATGAGGTAATTAATCTAATTGTGGCTAAACAATATATCACGATGCTGAAAATAAGAAACGTTTAACTTTGGCTTAGTACCGTATTCCCCCACCACCACCCCCCTCACCCGACTCGTCAGCGGCGGCTGACGAGTTTAGAGCCTTGAAACAGATAAATAAAACGTTGTGTTGGATAATTTCACAGTAAACACACGTACAAATACTGGCAGGAATGTGCCACATTGCCTGAATATCAACCCTGCACAATTCGCACGAATATACAGTTCAGTCTCTCAGGGAAAGTACTGCTATTCATTCTAAACAGTTTCTTCACATTGTATTGTTTCCTATACTGTTATAATTCTATTATTAGGATTCTATATGGAGAATTATACATACATTTATTACTAAAATTACTCTATGCGAGTCTGTTATTGTCACTGTCATTTCTGAATTACTAAAAGCCAAGACGAATTCCTGTATGTCCTTGGCAATAAAGTTCAATATGATTCTGATGCTTATTGAACATCAAAAATTTTTACATTTGTAACATAACATTTCTGTCTGTTGTTTTATCAGGAATTTGCTGTCCCGTACACAACCTCCACCTCTTCTGAGTTTGAGCCCCCACATACTAGTGCTGGCAGAGGCTGGGGCAGAGGGGGGAGGGGAGTAGGTGCAGGCAGAGGGAGAGGGAGAGGGAGAGGGAGGGGAAGAAGTAGGACACCAGAGGACTTGAACCCCGAGACCCAGACAGACCCAGACAAACTTTTATTTCTACACCCTCTTTCACAGTTGTCAAAATTCAAGTACTTTGTCACATTCAACACATTCAAATTGTTATTTTGCCACTTGTCCCTTCACAGTAAAGGAAGTAACAAGTAAAACATACGACCTAGAGAAAAAAGAAAAATATTTCCAGGCACATGCACAGTGTTACGCAAGAAATATCATGAAAAAAAAGAGTGGCATAAATGCAATGTGCATTTTTGCAATGACGGGATATGTGTATGATTTGAATAAATAAATAGCACAACAACACTGTATTACAGTGGTAGTAAATGAACGACAATGACAAAATTACTGTGAATAAAAAAACAAAAACAAAAGGGGAGTGTGATGCATGTAAATAGAGCAGGATAAAAAATAAACTATGACAGTTAAAATAAGAAACACTGAATAATCTGTGTGACAATGGTAGAAATCATCTTGAGTCATCTGGAGAGTCATGCCGCTCTTCTTCCTCCACAACACTCAGAGAATGCATGCTGCAGATAGAGTAGATTGTAAGATTCTGCCCCAGCGCCTTCTTCCAGCATTTGGACACCCTCTATCAGTTCTCCCCTGACTCAAAACAGAAAATAGGACATGTTGAAAAATACTAAACGTTGCCCAAAACAAACAAATGCAGGCCCTGGGAAACACAAAGTACCTAACATGGTCCGACTCTTCTGTAAAGCTGGAAACTATATGCTGTAGCGGTTGGAGGTGTTGCTTGTGGGGAGTAGAAGTTACTTGCTTCTTTTAATAGCTGTAGCCTAGAGAAATAACATGTAAGAAATTTATATGGATCAAGAGTAATGCAAGACAAACAAAAGTATACACACTGGAAATAAAGGCACTATATAAACATCACACAATGTAATAAAATGCATCATTTATGTTATACTAGAGAATTATAAGATAAGAATAACAATAATTAGCAATACAACATCAAATATAAAAAGACAATAACATGAAAAAAATAAATATGGAACAACACCATACACCTTACACAACACAATGTCTAATAGACACACATAACAATAACAAAAATATCTTGTTATCAGACTGACTTGAAGATGTCAAGTTTACTGGCTAACTGAGATCGTAACCTTCAAAGTTAGGTGCTTGGTGCTACTGAAGTGAGCTGCACACAGACCCTTCAGGACTGACTAAATAAACGTTACATGTAGAATTTTAAACATGCAACAATCCCTGTAATTTTAGCTACACTCAGCGCAAGGTGCTATTGATAAGCAGGACTATGAAAAGTCATAACTCAATGCACATTGCACACTGGTTTTGTTTTACTGATTATTTAGAGCAAGAAATCTGTGAATATTCTCAGTCATCCAGGTCATGATAAATCTCAAACAGGCATAAAATATGTCAACTGGACTAACCTCGTGTGAGTAGAAGACGTTTCGCCTCTCATCCAAGAGGCTTCCTCAGTTCTAAAAGAGTCTGGTGGGGAGTACCAGATATATATCCACCAGGAGGCTAGTGGCAAAAAAGGGTCATGTGACCCGAAACCAATAGACTCGTTAGGTGTTAATGTGAGTCGTTGGCCTTGATGGGCGGTCGTTACCCCTCCCAGCCCTCTTAGGAGGGTCGTTGGGGGTCACCTGACTGCAGGTGGGAACGATGGCTGCACTTCCTTGGGAGGGCTCTAAGGACAGCAAGCAGTATTAGAGCATTTAGAGCAAGCAACACGGTTTGACTTCTTTTGCAATCACTGTAGTCAACTCAACAAAATCACGACAAGACTCCCGTTTTTCTCTGAAACTATTACATAACAATCATCAGAAACTACTGTCACGTACATACAAACTGACACGATAAGATCACAATGATTCAGTATGACTGATCTTTCCACAGTAGAAACCTACATATTTTACTCAAACTCTATATTTGCGGTTTGTCATCGCATTGTTTTTTCTTTATACAGTACTTTTGAGCTTGTTGCGTGGCTGGTCGTGTCAGTGTGGAACTATTTATTGCTACCACGCATATTTCCGATAGCTAACATCAGCATTATCATTTACATTTGAGCATCGAAAGCTACTTACTAGTCCAGCAGGAACAGAGCCAAGGCAGCATCGGTCAGAAATCCCTCCTCGTCTTTGAGCTCACGACAGCGAGTGAAAGCCGGGCCAATGTTGATCCTTGGCTGTCCTTTCATCCGGGTAGCCTCCCTCTTTCTCTTTCTTACTTTTCATTTCTTTGGTTGTTTTGCAGCCTCTGCCATGATAGCAGTAATTGCGCGTAGGCTTTCGCATCGACTTCCGTCTTTGTAACGAATGGGGAAAGGGGGAAGTGACGTATGCCGTAAAGCAGTCAACACATTTGTAGTTTTTTGTGTGGCAGGGTTACTGCCACCCTCCTCGAAGTTGCATAGAGCCAGTGAAAGCAATACAGACCCCCTCAGGCCATGACAGAGGTGTCATTCAACTAGTTGTAAGTCGATGTATCATCACAAAAGTTATGAAAATATTTTATGAAAGTTGAAAAGTTACTTAGTGCTGGTTTAAAGAAAATATTAAAATATTAGTTATTGAACCTCAGAACTGATTGTTTTTGGTCGAACGTATAGCAGCAACAGCACTGAAATAGCCACAAAACGCAGGATTCATCTAAGTGGGCTGATTTTTTACAGCCCATATTCGGCTTCCAATCATTGTTGTCACATCATGAGTGACAGGTGTCGTGACAAGCCCCCTTGATTTACTGTCCAGTTGGGCTAAATTAATTCAGCCTAGGCCACTGACTTTTGGCCAATGACCAGTGCGTGGGAGTACTGTCTCATGCACCTCCCTCGCTACGTGATGGAGGTGGCCTGGCCGACCGCCCCAAACCCAGGCCCACAGGAGAAGGGGGCCCGGGAGCCGCCTGCCCTCCCTCTTCACTGTAACGTTTATACCGTAAATCCTCTAATAATGACCTGTATTCCATTAAAAACCCGTCTCCTTTAATGACCGGGTGCGTCTTTGAAGAAAGCGCATAAAAGCCGCCTCCCAATATAAGGTTTTTTTTTTTTTTTTTTTTTTGTCTTTTCTTTTTTTCTGTGAAGCGCTACAGCGCTGTACTGACAGCGTGCGTGGCCCGCCCCTCTGCATTCTTCCGCACCGTAGGCCTTTATGGAAGTACGGTGCTACAAGTGTGACACTGCATAGGCTACACAACAGAAAAAGCATGGCTACCGGTACACCAAAGAGACGAAAGTTTGACGTTAAGTTTAAAGAGGAGGCTTTGCGTCATGCAGCGGAGTATTCAGGAGAGAAAGCTGCAAAGCACTTCAAGGTTGATGCGAAACAAATCTGATATTGGAAAAGACAAAAGGATGAGCTGATGGCCGCTGACAATAAACGTGCACGTCTCACCGGAGGAGGGAGAAAAAAAGTGAGCGAGGAAATGGAGGCGCAACTGGTGGAGTGGGTGCACGACATGAGAAGCAAGCACAACCGTGTGTCACGAAAAATGATCCAAAATAAAGCCAAGGAAATATATCCCACCGTGAACGACGCTGATAACCAGCCATTTGTCGCCAGCAAGGGCTGGCTAGAAAAGTTTCTGCAGCGCAATGGCATGTCACTCAGACGACGCACCACCATGGCACAGAAAGACCCAGATAAACTCACGGAGAAACTGGTCTCATTTGTCGACTACGCGGGAAAGGTTGTCACCTCTAAAGGTATTTTAGAGAAGGACATTATTGCAATGGACGAAACCGCCGTTTTATGGTGTCTCCCACTACCATCGATGCTGTGGGCACAAAAAGTGTGTCCCTTAAAACCACAGGCCATGAGAAAAGCCACCTCACCGTTGTGCTGGCTTCTAAAGCAGACGGCACTAAGCTCAAGCCGTATATCGTCTTCAAAGGGGCCATTCGTGAGGTGAAGGCAATGAGAGAGCAAATGTTGAGAGCAGTGGTTGCCACATCTAACAATGGATGGATGAATGACGATCTCACTGCAGACTGGCTCAAGTCAGTGGTGGGAAAATTCAGTTTCAAGCCACGTCTCCTTGTGTGGGACGCTTACAGGTGCCACATCAGCGCCGCCACCAAAGCTGCACTGAAAGGCTACAACATGACAACTGCAGTGATTCCAGGAGGCTGCACTAAATATGTCCAAGCGCCCGATGTGATTTGGAACCAGCCATTCAAAGCGAGTCTACATGAGTCCTATGATCAGTGGATGGCTGGGGACGTAGACAAGCAATACACGAGCGGAGGTAATCCAAAGGCCCCCGCCCGCCGCCTTCTCGTGGAATGGGTGCTCACTGCCTGGGACAAGCTGGACAAGGATCTGATCATTAAGTCTTTCAAAGTTTGTGGACAGACTGTGAACCCTGACGGGAGTGAGGACGACCGCATCCTCTGCTTCAGAGAGGGTGAGCCGTGCGCAGTGGGACGCCAGGCGCTGGCCCAACTCCGACAGCGCGAGGAGGAGAACAGGCGTGCAGCCGAGGAGGAGGAAGATGAAGACGAGCTTCTTAACAACGAGCTTGTTGTTGAGGAAGAGGATGATGCTGCTAGCGGGGAGGATGGCGAATTTGAGGAGGACAGTGAGTGATCTGTATCTGTAACTGTTTAACATCAAGGTAACGTGATTTCACTTTACAACCTGTTGCAGTTTTAGTAACCTGCCTTGATGTACCGGTATCGACAATACCTTTTTCCTTTTTCTTTGTGTGATTCACGGAGCATCTCTCTCTCTCTCTCTCTCTCTCTCTCTCTCTCTCTGTGATTCACAGAGCATCTCTCTCTCTCTCTCTCCCTCTCCCTCCCCTCCCCCTTCTCTCTCTCTCTCTCCCTCCCCTCTGTTTCTCCCTCTCCCCCTCTCTATCGTGTCCCACTTTCTCTCTCTAGCTCTGTCTTTGTTTTTGCACATGTTAAATTGCACTGTTTGTTCCTGTGCAGTAAGTTGCATTTTATATTTCCTATATATTTCATTATTTTGTTATTTGCAGCTACCGGTATACTGTCACTGTTATATTGGCCTAACTTTAGGACCAGATACAGTTATTTGAATGTGCACTAAATAGAACTGAGGCACAGTATTGTGGTACCAGTAGTCTACCTCAGTTGCCCTGTTGAATTATACTTTTTTTATATTAAATGTACCACTGTTGCTGTTATTATGGTATTTACCATTGGCAATATTTTGATACTGTTCTTATATGCTGAATGTGCACATGCACTGTTTGTTATTGTGGTATTACCATAGGGAATATTTTGATACAGTTGTTATACAGTATGTTAGATGTGTAGATGCACTGTGTTTGTTATTGTGCTATTTACTATAGGCAATATTTTGTATACCTTAAATAAATATATTTTTTCTTTTGGTACAGTACTGTTAAACCTGCTGGATGTGCAGTAAATACCATATAAAGTGTTATGGTCTTAATGAGAGCAAGCCTACCTCAGAACTGTCACCTTTATTGTAATTGCACTATTTCACTGCTACTTTAAGGTACTTGAAAGGTGTGACCATATATACTTTAACTGCACTACTGTTTATTACTGTTTTAGTACTGTTTGATACTTGTTTTAAATAAATGAGCTCAGTACATTTTACTGGGTTCAAACTGACACAAAAGATCTTTCTGCTCTTTTTGAAAATTTTAAAATATAAGCCTCTCTCTTATACATGCCTCCTTTCATTAAAAGCCTGGTGCCAGCTACAGTTGAGACAAATAAAAGCCCCGGCTACTATAAGAGGATTTACGGTACATACTGTATAACGTTTTATACACAAATAATAGATGGATTAGCAACCGTTTTACTTCTAGTTTACATCGAGAAGATGATACTGCAATATCATACCGTCACCACATCCCCCCAAAATAATACAGTGATATTGATTTTAGGCCATACCGCCCAGCCCTAGGCCCAAGCCCTAACCTCTTATTAAAGGAGCATTGCTCCTCTCCTTTCTTTACCTTTCCTGTCTGTGTGTACAACGGAAAATAGTCTGTACGTGTGTGTGTGTGTGTGTGTGTGTGTGTGAGAGCATGAAACCCATTTATAAAGAGGTGTGCCTTATTAGGCCCATTTGGCAAAACCATTCTACATTGGTGTGGGGTATCTGGGTCCAGTAATGGGGGTATTAGCCCTTCTCTTTGTTGCTCACTGTTTTCTGCCTATGAAAGGGAGGTGGAAATCACTGTTGAACCCAAAATGAATATCCGAATATCCATCGAATATCCAACGTCAAACTAACTTCACCTCGGCACTCTAAAAGGCTTTGCAGAAGTTAATGGACTTCCATACCATATACAGGTCTACAGCCTAGTGTTTGTCATATTTGTACACTTTTAATTGCGTTAATGCTACAACATAAATAGATAATTTATTGTAGAGATAAAATCTATTATACAGCTGCTGCTTTATTTCTTGATTAAAAATAAAGTATTTCCACATTGGTTTTATCGACCTGT
Organism: Epinephelus awoara; assembly: GCA_035609425.1. Taxonomy (NCBI): domain Eukaryota; kingdom Metazoa; phylum Chordata; class Actinopteri; order Perciformes; family Serranidae; genus Epinephelus; species Epinephelus awoara. Next base: position 43,103,019 of record CM069302.1, on the reverse strand, counting down.
AGCACAACAATAAACGTTACGTTTATGAATTAAGTGGATTTAAACCACTGTTTTTTGTATTGGAAAACAGTGAGATTGTAAAATGTTCCTCAGTGCATAGACAGTGGTCACAAGTTGATCTAGCTGCCTCCCAAATTGAAGACATAGCTGGCTGTATGTCGTCGGACTTTTGTTGTATCTGTCTGTAGGGTGATGTAGTTTAAGTGGCACAACATGTTAATTGTGCGTCTTTCGTTTGTTTACCCATGGTGGAGCGGGTTCGAATCCTGTGGAAATATTCTTTTTTACATTTCACAGGGCTGGACGGTTCTTTAATATGGCACATGTTTATTTAGACAGGCACCAGAGACGAAACTGTGTAGACTTATTCAGAAAATGTATTAGAGACAAGAGTTAAATTTACAGGAAAAGCAACTTGGCCTCTTCCTGTTTTCAACATCCCGTCATAACAAGTGTGATTCAAACCGCGACTGAGGCCCAATCCCAAAGATGGATCAGGTCGGCTATGTTTTGATGTTGTTCTGAAAAGCTGAATAAAGAGGCCTTCGCGAGGACAGCTATGTGTTCTCTTCCTGGTTGAAAACAGCTGTTGTCACTCAACCATAGACGCATTCGGCTGAAGGTCGCCAGTTAACAGAGTCGCGAGTAAATCCGAAACACCGGTTCGGTAATCCAGCACTCTCCCGGTCATGGAGACTGACGAGGGCAGCCCACAACACGTCTCGGTTAAGACAAACTACCTCGAAGTTGTCGTGTGCTGTGATGCGCGGGATATCTTCAACAATGATCAAACTCGTAAGCATCTTGTCAGTGTGTTTTACTGTGTATCACAACATATAAAGCATACGACAGTGGTGGATGCTAATCTCTGAGATCATTGATATTGGAATACGTTTTACATTACCTTGAACAGCTGCTGACAAAAATTGAAGCTCCTGACAACACATGCTCTCTCGCTCGGTTGTCATGGAGATGCAGTTTCTGCACTGACACCAGCTGTTTTGTCCCACTCGCACCAGAGCGATGGATAAGAACGGAGTGGAGACAGCCTTAATGTCGCCGCCAGAGCGGTCACGTGGTTCATGTAAGCCTCAATAGTTCCAAACACAGCCTCCACTGTCATGATCTTCTATGGGACAGACAGCAGTGAGCTTGCTTTTGAACGGTAAATATTAAAATAAACCATACACAGGTACATTTACAACTCTTATTGAATTACTGTGTATACATCAATGTCAGTTACGTGTATTGAGTGGCTGGATGACAACTTGAAACCTAATTAGACAAGTTTTTCTATGTGTGTGTTGTTTTTTTTTGAGGGAAAGCTTTGTGTTGGCTTCATGGACTGCAGATAAATTAGCAGCTGAACTGTAATCTGGTGCAATGCATCTTATGTAGCTACATGAGATTAATGTAGGCTATTTGTGAATACTCCTTGACATTGGACAATGATGATAAATGATGGTTTTCAGTTAAACATTTTATGTATTTAAACGATGAATGTGACAATAAGAGCAATTGTGTGTCTGTGAGAACAAGAAAAAATTAAAAGACAATGTATGAAGGCTTTTACATCACAGAAAATGATACATTTGGCATTAAGGAAGAACATTTTTATTTAACAGAGATCATATTCCAGCATTAGGACAGCAGAACAAAGGTGGGGCTATGAAATGGTTAAAAAAAAAGCCATATGAGATTTACTGCAGGCATAACTACGGTATGTACACAACTCTTCAAGTTGTGGTTGGACATACTGGAGGAGCTAGTGGAGAGATGCACACTGAAGATGTTCAAGGCCATCATGAATAACCCGGTTCATTGGCTGGATCCTATTTCCTGTCCATATTTAAAAATCTGATGGCTTGTGGCATAATCCATTGCAGAGTTAACCGGGCAATGTCATGGATAATCTACAGGCATCTTCATCTATTGCTAAAAAATAAACTTTATGTACATGTTGTTAGTCTAGGAGTGTGGCAGATAATTTGTTTCACATTAAGATACAGTTTTGTTTAATTGGAGTGTAGTGTACCCTTAAACAGGAGATGAAAGCAGGTGCTAATGTAAAGGCAGCATAAATGCATATTAACTGCAACAACACCTTGTTATTATTACAGAGAATGAGGGAGAAATTGAGGCAGAATCTGAAAATGATATGGAAGTACCAGGAGGCAGTACGCAGGTAGAGGATGAAGGAAAGGTCAGCGGACTTCCAGGGGCCAGTCAGTCAGGGGCTGCCACTGAAGAAGCCACTTTGACAGGGGAAGGTAATCCAGGGACCAGTGTGCTAGGGGCCAGTCATAACAGGGCGAATGTGGAGGACCTAAGGAAGCAATTTAGGATGGAGACACTCCTAAGAAAGGGAGCAGAGAGGGCTCTTGCAGAACAAAAGAGAAGAAATTTGGGATTAAGAAAGAAGTACAATTTTAAAAAAGTGACTCAGCAAAGGGTGGTCACTTTGTTCCCATCCCTGGAGCTGGAAAAGGCATAGCTTTAGGAACAGCAAACCTTGCAAGAAGAAAACATGACACACATACACAACTAAGAAAAGGAACAGCCACAAAATAATTTGCTGCTCATGTAATTTCTAGCTACCTCACTTGTGGAGTCTTTTGACCGCAGAAACTTCACAGGGCTCTTTCAGGATTACCTAAAAAAAACACAATTTAAAATAATTAAACTCAACGTTCCATATAAAATGTAATATTTTTAAATCAGAGGTAAATAATATCATTAATTCAGTGGTAACAGGTGTTGTGATATACTCCCGTAGTGCACTGTGCAATGTTTTCGTCTTGTACGATTACGTTTATGAATGTAGCATTCAAAGACAAGCTGAAACAGCATTTTTAAGCTGTCTAGCCTCTATAGCATATGTGTCAAACTCAAGGCCCAAATGTGGCCTGCCACATCATTTTATGTGGCCCGCGAGAGCTTAAAAGGTCTGATTGTCTAAAAATAAATAGGTCAAAAGCGTGATTTGACCAAAAACTAAATTTCCCACAATGCATGTCGATTATGTTGCCCGCGAAGTGGAAACTTGTGTTTGATGTTATTTTTCTTTATTCATTTGGATAGTTTGATCCTTGATTGATGGAGTTATGTGGGTTTCATAACCTGACAAATTAAAAGGATTTATGTTATAACAGAGCAACAAGCAAACATATTTTTTTCTATGCAACTGTAATATTTGTAACTTGAATAAGTAATAAATTCAGTTATTTAACATTAAGGAGTAGTTACATTTATTTTACATTACATTTGGTTACATTTGGTTACATTTAGTTACATTTATTAGTTAAATCTGGCCCTTTGAGGGCAGCCATTATGCTGATGTGGCCCTTGGTGAAAATGAGTTTGACACCCCTGCTCTATAGTGTGACTGTGACATAGTTCCAAGTTAAACATAATATATGCCTTAAATGCTGACAGAAGTAGTAGTAGTGAAGTAGTAGTCCTATTTTAGTCTTTCATCACACGGCATACATATAAACAGGAATTAAATTATAAGATAACACTCTTATGTAAACATAAAAAGAATACACTGTACATAACGTTAGGTATTTGATAAAGGCTCAGGCAGAAGTATGTGCGCCTGTCTTACATTATCTTCTTATGGAAAAGTTGAGAAAACTACTAAAAGCTAACACATCCTATTAACGTTACCCTTAGCTAACACCGTCAGGTTCGGATGATAAAATCTAAATAAAACCTGTTAGTAATCATCCCAACTATATGTGATTTGTCTATGATTCATTAATCAAACAGGAACACCACAAATGTTAAGTGCTAAATGGTGCTAAACCTCCACGCTGGCGACATCGAGCTAACGAACTAGCAGGCAATGGCTGAAAACCGATCATAATTCCTGACTCAAAAAAAACATGATTACATTGTGAACATACAAAAAAAAATCGTTATCTACATAATAAAGGACCTCCGATATAATAAACACATGCAATGACTTACAATTGGTCGATATTTCATCACCTTACCTCAGGAGTTTCTCTTCATGCGGCCATTGAAATGAACGGGGTCCGACTCCACAGGAGGAATGTTTGGAACTATAGAGGGCTCCATAACCCGGAAGTTCTGTCCGCCATGTTTTACATCGGAGTCCTATGGGAGTGTCCACTCTGTTCTTATCTGTTGCTCTGACTCGCACCTCATGTCTCTGTTCGTCTAATATGTCTTTGTGTTCTTCCTGTGTATTTTCTGTGTTGTCCTCCTTGCTAGCTTGTCGCTTGGGTTCAAATTAAAACAGCTGAATAGCTGACATTTTTCGCCCAGTTACCAGTTGTCAGAAACAGCGGTTACAACCATTTGACGTCACTACCCACACTGCATTGCGACGTAAACAACAATGGCAACCTACGAGTGAAATTATATTTTCTTTTTTAAAAAAAAAACGGGGCTTTTACAATGTTATTTATATCAAATTAATATAACGGGCACTAATATTGATGATATAAGGCCTACATGTCTAACTAGTCGGGGTCCCTTTTAAACCCGCCGATAAAGGCGGAGCTATTTGCATATTGAAATACACTGACTATATAAAAGAAGTAGAACGACAGTTGTCAGATCCTGTCTAATATGAAAAATTAGCAAAAGATCCAATTACAAATGAGAAATAAAGGTTTTTATGGAAAGAGGTGAAATATTACAAAAAAAGAGTGTGAATTCATGAAAGTGTCACACCCTGTCACCCCGGTTATTTACATTCTGCCAAAGATTGAAAAGAGATAACTGAAAATATTTCCAGTTATGTTGATTTCTTCATTAAGCCTTTCGTAACCTCTCTCCCTTCCTATGTGCATGACTCAATGGACATGATCAATATCTTAAAGACTATGGGTGATTTTTAACGACATGCACCTTGTAACAATGGATATAGTGTTTCCTCTAGGAATTTTTTTCAGCAGCGGGGGATGACAGATATCAGCCCCCCCCCCCCCCCACCGAATGCCATTTTTTAAATTTTTGCAAATGAACACCCTCCTTCTGAGTAGTATCAGGATAACATAGCAAAAATTAGGCTATTATAAATAGATAAATCATTTTTCTATAATACATCACTGACTTATTCATACTTCAAAAACAGCATCAATAAGTGATTAACATAGGGGGGGTCAAAATAAAATAAATAAATAAAATAAGAATCAACCAGCCACCCTCCTCCCCTGACAAGTCCCTTCATAAGTAAAGAACAGTCCCTAAAATGCGGTGAGGTTTGTGGGCCGTTACCTGCCACAAGAGAGAAATGTGAACGGCTTGTTTCTCCTCTGATACGCCACATACTGTGCCACCATGACTCAGCTGTTCAGGTACTTTTGGGCAGTCATGACAAGTTATTCAACTGGAGCTGGACTTCTCCAGTAAGCCGTTATCATGCGCCGCCGTATTTCACTGGAATATGTATTCCTGTCCGTGTCTGTGACCGCCGTTTTGTTTCTGCTCCTGGTTGAAATCTGTACTCTCACACAGCGTGCTGAGTGATTTATTTTGCCCGCACAAAACTATTTTTAGTTGCATATGCGAGTGCGGTGACGGAGTAAAATATTGCCACACTGCCGACATTTTACTCCGTCACCCCACGCTGTTTGATTGCGTTATCAAACCATGCCGCTATTATTCGGCCTTGCTTTTCACTTATTCCCCCAAATGCTGAATTTGTGGGGTTTTTTTTTGCAATATTTGGCCGAATATAAAACAAATGTTTTGAAGGAGCAGCAGCGGCGGCAATAATTCAGCAGTGGCGTGAATGTAGCGGAAACACTGTGTTATACAAAATTTATTTACTAATGTTGACCACCAGGGTGGTTTAAATGCCATGTGTCACTTCCTAGATAAAAGACCTCCTGAGACTACACCAAGCACTCTATGCTTAAGAGAGCTCGCTGAGATTGTTCTATCCAAAAATGTGTTCTTGTTTGAACAATGACTAATTTAAACAGGCAATGCAAAGGTACTGCTATGGGTAGCAAAATGTCTCCCAATTTTAGCTCCCTATATGTAGCCTGCTTTGAAAAGGATTATGTCTTTTCCTCTGTAAATCCCTTCAAAAGCCACATTAAACTATGGAAGCGATATGTGGATGACATTTTTATGATATATGACAGTTCTGTGGAAAGTTTATTGCACTTTTATGAGTAGCCTATCTCAATCGCTGCCATGAACATCTAAAATTCACAACTGACCGTGACACACAGCAAATTAGTTTTTTGGATATTCTTGTTAAACGGGATGGCACAGCATTGGCTACAGACCTGTATAGAAAAGAGATAACAGATAAATGTTCTTTTTTACATGGTCAATCATTCCACCCAACCCATCTGAAAAAAAGCCTCCCCATCAGCCAGTTTAGTCGTATCTGGAGAATTTGCACAAAACAAACAGACTATGAAAAACAAGCTGATGAACTAGAGCATAGATTCAAGGAAAGAGGCTACCAGGACAATTGGATAAAAACTGCCCGAGATAGATTCAGTAACTCAGGATGAATGCCTAGTCAAAAAGGTTAAAACTTCGGTGTGGTTCATGCACTTTACATACAAATGTACCACGTACCTGATTGACTTGTCTTCTTGTCTCTAACTGAAGCAGTGAAATACATGGGCCCTTGTGGTTGTAGTCTCGCGTGACCAGCCTCTCTTACTTCGGAGTGGGAGTCTGGGGACATTCGTCTTTCGTTTTGTAATACAAATGGTTGGGGATATCCAGACCACGTGAAGGCGTTGCCATAGGTACGGCACGCTGTAAATCCTTAATTTCTCCAATCTTGTGGACGTTGCAGCTCTGCAATATAGCTGAATCAAATGAAATTATATCCATTTTAATCTGTTCTTGCGATGCACTGAATACTTCCTTTTCTGTTGTACCACGGACAACAATTCGGGAATTCCGGTGTAGGCGGGTGTAAGGCAAAGCTAATCAGCCATTGGTCGAGGAAGTACGGAAGTACACGGATTTGGATCCACTCTCATCAATTTTCAATTTTATTTATAAAGCCCAATATCACAAATCACAATTTGCCTCACAGGGCTTTACAGCATATGACATCCCTCTGTCCTTTGGACCCTCACAGCGGATAAACTACCCAAAAAAAAAAAGTGTAATGGGGGGAAAAAAAACGTTAGAAACCTCAGGAAGAGCAACTGAAGAGGGATCCCTCTTCCAGGACCGACAGACGTTGAGGTGTAAAAGGTGGGGGCCTAGAAGCGGGCCAGACGGCTCCCTCTCCTCTCCTCTGCTTCACTTCAACTCGTTCTCGGGATAGGCTGTAATATCTTAGGTTCAGCAGGCTGGTATTCAAAGACAACACTGGAGACCAATGGAGTCAGGTGCAACCGAGTTTAATGTGTTCACAAGCTTCAACACATACAACTCAATGAGTCAGGCTCCGGAGCAAGACTGAAAACCCTCTGTCTGTGTTCTTTCTTTTATGCTGGTGGAGATTCTGAAGAATCTGCGCCCTTTTCTTTAGCTCTTCCTATCCAGGCCCGTTTCTATTGGAAGCAGACTTTTCTTTTTTAGATCTCATCATCTGACTCGAAACTTATTGGTGGCAGTTTCTATTGGCCCTTGTCCGATCATGACCTAACGGTGTAATCTTGCTTCTGGAAATCCCCAAATTCTCCCACCCTTAGCTTCGGGCCTGGTTTCACTTTATTTTTTAAAAACATGTGTAACTTGGGGATTTTTGCTATAAAATCCCCTGTGACTTCATGCAATACAACTTTAGAGTGTGTGTGTGTCTATTGTTACATTTTCAGGTGGTGCATAGTGTCTTATGTGTGTGTGTGTGTGTGTGTGTGTGTGTGTGTGTGTGTGTGTGTGTGTGTGTGTGTGTGTGTGCTTTAAACCATACAGGGTATGATGTGTTCTTATCATGTGTGTGATTACAACAGTGATTTACCTTACATGGTTACATAAAACATTGCATAAACCACTCCAAACTTAATCATTGAACTTAATCAACTTGTGCAGAATAAGGTATTTATCTGATCATTGCGTGGTCTTCTTTTAAACTTAATCAATCTACACAGAATGAAAACATTTACCTGATTAGTCATAAAATCTTACACTACAACGTGCAATAGATGTCGTACAGAACAGATCAACAAAATAAATTAACAGTAATCCGTATGACACAATGAGACAGAAAGAGAGAGAGACAGAGAGAGAGAAAGAGACAGAGAGAGATGCAGGACAGACGGTAATGACAGTAGCTTACAACAACATTAATGAAAGTAATAATATTATAATTAATAATAACAGTAGAAGTATGACTAATAGCAGGAGGCATCTGGCAGGACCACAGCAGCAGCACAACCACACACGTCACACTATCCAGGCACCGCTGCAATACGAGTTAACCTGAGAGACAGTGGAGCACAAAGGCTCCCAAGAAGAACACACCACACCACACGTGAAGACAAAATAAACCAAACAAAACCAAAGCACGGCAAAAAGGGGTCGCACCCCGCTGCTCCTGGCAACAGAGAAACACACAGTTAGTTCAAGTCAGTGGTCTCACAAACACTCCATAAAACACACTCACACAAGACACACACCCCAGTTTACCCAAACAATATACCCCAGAAACTAAACATTGATAACAGAAATTACAAAAGAAAGTAGGCTAATAACAATCGTCTAATTGAATCAATAAACAAAGAGTCTAATATAAATTACCCAAGAGTTGGAAGACATGCATGTGTGTAGCTTTTAAGTTGACCAACCCCCAGAAAACAACAAACCTCAAAACAAAACGGGAGGAAGAAATAAAGAATCAAAAGAAAACAAATAATACTGCTTACTTTAAATTAAATAAACAAAACAGCACAGGGTATAAATGAAACCACTAGAACATGGCCACCAAATATAGTCCACTTGTCAATGAGATGAGAATAAAAAGACACCCGGTAATATTGTAAATGGGAAGTTCTGAAAAGTCTGGTGCAATCTGAACCATTCAGTCATAAATGACTCAGAACAGACACAACTCTGAACAAAACGAAATCCAAAAGTCAATGGAGACAGAACAGCAGCAAGCGCCAGGAGGTGGAGGCTGATGGCTTGTAAAAAAAAAAAACAGGAGGCACTACACCATGGCGCACAGCCTAGCCTTTAAGGGCCTGCAATGTAAATACCATAAAAAAACGAACATTACCAATTTGAAATTACGCTGAAATCAACAGTAATATGAACTCAAATATACATACCACTGGGCAGAGGGCGGTTTCCAACAGCGGAGCAGAGAGGAGGCAGAGTGCCGTTACGCACTCTGCCAACTGCTGACCAGAAACCAAGGAAAGAGATAGTTTATTCAGGTGAAGACCAGATAGGCCACAACTTAAAACTAATTCGAGCCAGCCTACCTCAACACCAATTGGCGTAACAAGCTCGAAGCAGGAGACCGTAACTCTGGTCTGCACTCAAGAAGCCAAGGGACGGAGAGACAGCCACACTGCAGAGCGACGAAACCGGCAGTTATAACACCAATTACGCATGCAGTAAGTGTGTGGCACCAGGAATATTGTGAGAGCCTACCTTATGCTTACAGCAGGACTAACACACCAAAAAGCCTCGGAAGACACACCAGCCACACCAGACTGCACAGACGCCAGACTCTGGAGGTTAGGAAGAGGAACCAGAGCAGTATTGCCTTACCTAGATATAAAAGGTGGGTGCCCTTTGAGTGAAATGGAAGAAAAAAGAGGTGGAGGGAGGGGGGGAGAAGCTCAATCTGCCACAATAGGATTTGCAAAACATTCATTCTGTGTTTATTTACAAAACAATCCAAATACAAATACAATTTCAGTTCATAATATACATGAAAGACATGATCTTGTAAAAAGGGTAACCCCAGAAGCTGTCTGTAGCTTATAAATGGGGGCCCAAAACATTAAACCAGCACTAAGTAACTTTTCAACTTTCATAAAATATTTTCATAACTTTTGTGATGATACATCGACTTACAACTAGTTGAATGACACCTCTGTCATGGCCTGAGGGGGTCTGTATTGCTTTCACTGGCTCTATGCAACTTCGAGGAGGGTGGCAGTAACCCTGCCACACAAAAAACTACAAATGTGTTGACTGCTTTACGGCATACGTCACTTCCCCCTTTCCCCATTCGTTACAAAGACGGAAGTCGATGCGAAAGCCTACGCGCAATTACTGCTATCATGGCAGAGGCTGCAAAACAACCAAAGAAATGAAAAGTAAGAAAGAGAAAGAGGGAGGCTACCCGGATGAAAGGACAGCCAAGGATCAACATTGGCCCGGCTTTCACTCGCTGTCGTGAGCTCAAAGACGAGGAGGGATTTCTGACCGATGCTGCCTTGGCTCTGTTCCTGCTGGACTAGTAAGTAGCTTTCGATGCTCAAATGTAAATGATAATGCTGATGTTAGCTATCGGAAATATGCGTGGTAGCAATAAATAGTTCCACACTGACACGACCAGCCACGCAACAAGCTCAAAAGTACTGTATAAAGAAAAAACAATGCGATGACAAACCGCAAATATAGAGTTTGAGTAAAATATGTAGGTTTCTACTGTGGAAAGATCAGTCATACTGAATCATTGTGATCTTATCGTGTCAGTTTGTATGTACGTGACAGTAGTTTCTGATGATTGTTATGTAATAGTTTCAGAGAAAAACGGGAGTCTTGTCGTGATTTTGTTGAGTTGACTACAGTGATTGCAAAAGAAGTCAAACCGTGTTGCTTGCTCTAAATGCTCTAATACTGCTTGCTGTCCTTAGAGCCCTCCCAAGGAAGTGCAGCCATCGTTCCCACCTGCAGTCAGGTGACCCCCAACGACCCTCCTAAGAGGGCTGGGAGGGGTAACGACCGCCCATCAAGGCCAACGACTCACATTAACACCTAACGAGTCTATTGGTTTCGGGTCACATGACCCTTTTTTGCCACTAGCCTCCTGGTGGATATATATCTGGTACTCCCCACCAGACTCTTTTAGAACTGAGGAAGCCTCTTGGATGAGAGGCGAAACGTCTTCTACTCACACGAGGTTAGTCCAGTTGACATATTTTATGCCTGTTTGAGATTTATCATGACCTGGATGACTGGGAATATTCACAGATTTCTTGCTCTAAATAATCAGTAAAACAAAACCAGTGTGCAATGTGCATTGAGTTATGACTTTTCATAGTCCTGCTTATCAATAGCACCTTGCGCTGAGTGTAGCTAAAATTACAGGGATTGTTGCATGTTTAAAATTCTACATGTAACGTTTATTTAGTCAGTCCTGAAGGGTCTGTGTGCAGCTCACTTCAGTAGCACCAAGCACCTAACTTTGAAGGTTACGATCTCAGTTAGCCAGTAAACTTGACATCTTCAAGTCAGTCTGATAACAAGATATTTTTGTTATTGTTATGTGTGTCTATTAGACATTGTGTTGTGTAAGGTGTATGGTGTTGTTCCATATTTATTTTTTTCATGTTATTGTCTTTTTATATTTGATGTTGTATTGCTAATTGTTATTCTTATCTTATAATTCTCTAGTATAACATAAATGATGCATTTTATTACATTGTGTGATGTTTATATAGTGCCTTTATTTCCAGTGTGTATACTTTTGTTTGTCTTGCATTACTCTTGATCCATATAAATTTCTTACATGTTATTTCTCTAGGCTACAGCTATTAAAAGAAGCAAGTAACTTCTACTCCCCACAAGCAACACCTCCAACCGCTACAGCATATAGTTTCCAGCTTTACAGAAGAGTCGGACCATGTTAGGTACTTTGTGTTTCCCAGGGCCTGCATTTGTTTGTTTTGGGCAACGTTTAGTATTTTTCAACATGTCCTATTTTCTGTTTTGAGTCAGGGGAGAACTGATAGAGGGTGTCCAAATGCTGGAAGAAGGCGCTGGGGCAGAATCTTACAATCTACTCTATCTGCAGCATGCATTCTCTGAGTGTTGTGGAGGAAGAAGAGCGGCATGACTCTCCAGATGACTCAAGATGATTTCTACCATTGTCACACAGATTATTCAGTGTTTCTTATTTTAACTGTCATAGTTTATTTTTTATCCTGCTCTATTTACATGCATCACACTCCCCTTTTGTTTTTGTTTTTTTATTCACAGTAATTTTGTCATTGTCGTTCATTTACTACCACTGTAATACAGTGTTGTTGTGCTATTTATTTATTCAAATCATACACATATCCCGTCATTGCAAAAATGCACATTGCATTTATGCCACTCTTTTTTTTCATGATATTTCTTGCGTAACACTGTGCATGTGCCTGGAAATATTTTTCTTTTTTCTCTAGGTCGTATGTTTTACTTGTTACTTCCTTTACTGTGAAGGGACAAGTGGCAAAATAACAATTTGAATGTGTTGAATGTGACAAAGTACTTGAATTTTGACAACTGTGAAAGAGGGTGTAGAAATAAAAGTTTGTCTGGGTCTGTCTGGGTCTCGGGGTTCAAGTCCTCTGGTGTCCTACTTCTTCCCCTCCCTCTCCCTCTCCCTCTGCCTGCACCTACTCCCCTCCCCCCTCTGCCCCTGCCTCTGCCAGCACTAGTATGTGGGGGCTCAAACTCAGAAGAGGTGGAGGTTGTGTACGGGACAGCAAATTCCTGATAAAACAACAGACAGAAATGTTATGTTACAAATGTAAAAATTTTTGATGTTCAATAAGCATCAGAATCATATTGAACTTTATTGCCAAGGACATACAGGAATTCGTCTTGGCTTTTAGTAATTCAGAAATGACAGTGACAATAACAGACTCGCATAGAGTAATTTTAGTAATAAATGTATGTATAATTCTCCATATAGAATCCTAATAATAGAATTATAACAGTATAGGAAACAATACAATGTGAAGAAACTGTTTAGAATGAATAGCAGTACTTTCCCTGAGAGACTGAACTGTATATTCGTGCGAATTGTGCAGGGTTGATATTCAGGCAATGTGGCACATTCCTGCCAGTATTTGTACGTGTGTTTACTGTGAAATTATCCAACACAACGTTTTATTTATCTGTTTCAAGGCTCTAAACTCGTCAGCCGCCGCTGACGAGTCGGGTGAGGGGGGTGGTGGTGGGGGAATATGGTACTAAGCCAAAGTTAAACGTTTCTTATTTTCAGCATCGTGATATATTGTTTAGCCACAATTAGATTCATTACCTCATCGCCATTCATCCTTCACACAGACACTGGAAACAGAAATGTAGTTCAATCCAACTGCAGGCGACCGGGAGATCAGGATTTTACGACGCTATGCACTGGTCCTCATGGGAAATGTGGTCTTCCTTCAGGCAAAACACTACCGCTTTGGTCCACTGGCGCCGCCAAAATCAACCAAAACTGAAAGTTCTTAAGTGTTGCTTTAAACAACAGTACAATATATTACGAAAACAATTCCTATTTCTAAATTTTAACCTAACCCTAAAACACCCATGGTAATTCCATAAATAAAAGTATATGATTTAAGTAGACTAACAACACATCAGGCACAGGTACATGGAGCAAAATACAGTAACCCAAGCTTGATTTAAACATATTTCATCAGCACTTTTTGTTTTAATCTCTTTTAAAATAAACAAAGATGCAGACTCTTTTATCGTGCTCTCAACCTCATTCCAAGTCTGAGGACCTTTAACGGTCACGCTGAGACTCGTGCATTTCAGTTTACGTTTCTTTCCCTTTATAAGTTGTTTTCTTCTTGTATTCGTGAGAGGGTAAGGATATTGGGATGAGATGGCAGAGTCTGTCATTGAGTCTAAAAACTACATCATACATTACTCGTGCATTGTGGAAAATATTGCATTCAGTGAGTTTCAAAAGTTTGTAACTGTAAAAAAGAGGATCAGAGGGAGCGTTTAACTTGGTCCATGATATTACTCGTATGACTTTCTTTTGTAAGATGTGTAATTTCTCGAGATAACTAGGATAAGTATTACACCATATAACATTACTATAGTTCAAATAGGGCTCAAATAGAGACCGATACAAGGTTTAAAGAGCTTCAAGAGGGAGGAAATGTCGCAATTTAAAAAATAAGCCTATGTATTTAGATATTTTTTTTTGTCAGTTCATCAATATGCTTTCTGTAGTTTAAGAATTCATCAATGTAAATTCCCAGAATTTTAGTAAATTCAACCCTCTCAATAGTTCTACCATTTATCTCAACGTGCACATGTTCAACATTATTTCGGTTTCTATTTGAGCGAAATACAACGAAATTGGTTTTATTAATATTTAAAGACAATTTATTACATCTGAACCAAGTGTCCACCTTTATCAATTCTTCATAAGATTTTGGAGATGTTCCAAGTTTTTGTGTGACAGAAATAAATTTGTGTTGTCAGCAAAAATGACTTTATGTAAAATAATAGAGGAGTTTACAATGTCATTTATATATAAAATAAAAAGAAGCGGTCCTAATATTGATCCATGTGGAACCCCATATTTCACAACATTATGCTGTGATTTACTATTATTTACATTTACATATTGCTCCCTATCAAATATATAACTTCTGAACCAATTTAGTGCTGTGCCCCTGACACCATAATGTTGCAATCTGCCTAAGAGGATTGAAAAATCGATCATATCGAACGCTTTTGATAAATCGAGGAAAACTCCAATCCCACATTCACCTCTGTCAGTAGCGTTGTTGATTTTTTCGGCGAGATCTAGTATTGCCATGCAAGTTGTGTACTTCTTTCTGAAGCCATATTGTGATGGGGTAAATATATTCAATCCATCTAAATAATTGCTAAGTCTACAATAAACAATTTTCTCTAATACTTTGGAAAAGGTGGGTAGTAGATATTGGTCGGTAGTTTTGCATGTTATTTTTATCCCCAGATTTAAATACTGGGATAATTTTTGCTATCTTTGTCATTTTGGGTACCAACCCATAAAGCACAGAGAGATTGATAGAGTAGACAAGTGGATCAACAATTTTGTTCACAGTGGCTTTTATGATTTTACTACATATGCCATCCACACCTGCAGTATTTGAGCTTTTCATGCTCATGATGATATTAGATACTGTTTTATCAGTTGGTGCAAGAAAGAAAGAATTTATGTAATTACCTTGAAGATATTGTAAATAGCTAGCTCCCTCTGGTGGTCTAATAGATTCAGAGAGAGTTTTCCCTATGGAGTTAAAATGATTATTAAAATTATTTGCAAGATCATCACCATTTGAATTTATTCTGGCATTTTGCTTGATTCTGGTGTCAGGAAGTACATTGGTTTTATGCCCCCGACTGAGGACCTCATTTAGTACCTTCCAGCTTTGCTTCTGATCACCATGAGAACCCTTGATAAGCGCTGTATAGTGTTTTCGTTTACTTATTCGTATGATATGTATCAGCTTATTTCTGTATTTTGTATATTTCTCTTTGTTTTCACCAGTTGGATTTTTAAGATAACGTTTGTAGAGTGTGTTTCTCTTTTTAATTTTAGTGTTTAGAGTTTACAGAGTCGGTAATTTCATCATTAAGAGCATTATATGCTGCATCTGGGGTTTTGCAGCTATAAACAGAATTCCATCTATTGAGGGATACAAATATGTGCACTCCTACACGGATGATTAT
This sequence comes from Epinephelus awoara, assembly GCA_035609425.1. NCBI lineage: Eukaryota > Metazoa > Chordata > Actinopteri > Perciformes > Serranidae > Epinephelus > Epinephelus awoara. The sequence continues at coordinate 43,087,425 of CM069302.1, read as the reverse complement.
TCAAATGCAGTTTTTGTATACTTTCTTAAGACAAAGAGTGACACGGTACAGGCAACGGAAAAGTTCCTGGCGAGAGGGGTCTGGCTGCAGACCTCCACTCTCAGGACCCTTCCTTGCAGACCTGCACTGTGAGGTCTCCTCCACTCTCAGGACTGGAGGTTGATACGAAGCTTTCAAAAATAAAAGCGGGTATACCGGAAGCACGTATTTGTCATTCCCATGTGAATATACTTTATTTCTTGGGGCTTTATTTTATGTATATAATGTAAATATGTTTTAAAAGCGAGTATACGAGAAGTAGCCCACATATTGTCTAGTTTTCCGTGTGACCATACTTTAATTCTTGGGGCATTATTTTATTTCTAAATATGTAAATATGATTTATGTGTATTCATGTTCAATTAAAAATATATTTTTTTTAAAAATAGCATGTTTCCAATGCAAGAAAATCAAGACCAAGATAAAAGCCAAACTATATATATGTGTGTATATATATATATATATGTATGTATATATATATATATATATATATAATATATATGTATATATACAAAACGGCATGACCAACTAGGGTTATTCTGCTGATAATCAATGCAAACTAAAAGTACAGCTATTGTTATGATCCCCTTAAAACATTATTACTCATTACTGCATTAACTTACTCCAGACAGTATTTTGATTTAATTGGCTAAAAGGACAGCTGTTAGTTTAGTTTGCACTGCATGTTCGTTTTGAAACAATACATCTGTGTAAATGCACCCTAATGTATGATGGCATAATGCTTCTACACTCCAACCTACTGCTGACTTTTCTTTGCTTCTATACTATTATTTATCATTGAAAATGTAGCCTCCTGCACTGTTGGACCCATTTACATATTGATTTAATAATTTCAATTAGTTGCTAATTAGTTATTGTTTGTGCTATGTTCTTACCTTGTGCTGTCGGACCACATGGATTTGCCAATGGAGGATGTAAGGGTTGATTAACTTAGTTTTGTGTATTCAATTCATTTAATTACTGAATACCTAGTTACATGACCCAGATAGCCAATAAACCAATCTGTTACAGGAGAAAACAGTAGACACAAAACAAACTTTCAAACTTTTTATTACTCTTTGAACTGGCAGTATGCCATGTACCCTCTCTTGTCCATAATTTCCTCAGCGAAGAGCCACATATCTTCAATGTTATAAAACAGAAACTTGAAAGGCTCCAGAATTAATTCTTTATCATCGTCATTCACATCCAGGGTGGCATCAAATAGGTTTGCCAGTTGTTGCACAGCCTCCTCAGTACATGTGCCGTCCATGCTTAGAATGTCAGGCATCTCCACCCTGGCTGCAAACAGTTGTGGGTACCCTGCACCCATTCCGCTGCTTTTTTGCAGTGATCCACAATTCATACAAATCAGGCCTACTTCTTCTTCAGTTGTCACCACCTCCTGCACAACTGGAGCAGCCGTTTGGTGACACCTTTTCTTCCTCTCTTCAGCCTAAAAAGTATTATTAAATACAAGCAAAGGTCACAAAGTCAGTTTACGAACCATGTCCTGGGATGGGAAACTTGACATAAGATTGACTGAAAAACAACTAACAATGACTGAGAAAAAAGGACTACAAACTGACCTCAGTCATGTCATCCAATTTTCGCTTCAGTCTAAAAACTGGTGGCACCTCACCTGCCAGAAGGGCTTTTGACATGTCTGTCCAATGGGCAAACACTTTGCCATGGCTATTGTGACGCCCCTCCCAATGTCTTTGAGAATGTTTCAGCCAGTCTCATCAGGCAGTTGGCTGACATTGGAGGGTCGTTACCTTGATTAGGCTCACCTGGGCTCCCAAGCTATAAAAGCTGCCTAATGTGTTCACTTGGTCTCTCCCTTCCTTTCAGCTGACATCCACAATCATCTTCAACACCTCCACAGAACACCTGACACTCACCCATGCAAGGCTTTCATGACTGACTTTGCTGATTTACACACTCCATTGATTATTTAAGTTAATTTTAGTTTAATAAATTTGGCTTGTTTTAAGTTAATCTTTTGTGTGGACTCCCTTCTTGTCACATACTCTGAGCCAGTTTGTGACAAATGGGGGCTCGTCCGATCTGTCTGGTAAGGCTAAATCTTGCCTTAGTGACTTGTAGTTTGATAATGCTAAATTGAGGTTTACACTTACACTTTAAAGTGTTTTGGTATTAGCATTGTGATTGAGTTTTTTGGGAGTATCACACAAGGATTTTTGTTTTAGTTCTTTGTGGTTCGTTTTGTGGATGTTGGAAGGGAGCAGCATTTGTTTCCCCCTTTCTTTGATTGCAAACCCTTGTGTTTGGAAAATTAAGAAACAAAAGTACTGGTGCATGTAACTGGTGAATACAGCCACATTAGTTTGAAGAGCCATGCATCCCCTCTGTAGGCTGAAGTGGTTGGTCTCAACAGGAGATCAACCAGTTTGTTGTTTTCACATAGTGTGGCGGAGAATGTGGTTGAAGACATTGTCTTGGGAGCATTTCCCTGGGTTCCTGAAGGTCGCCAGTTTCTGGTTGCCTTTTGGGTTCCGGTGGAACCAGTGCATAAGTACCCACCACCAGTATCTGTCTGAAGACTAGGTTTGAGATTAATTAGCTGTGTGACCAGTTAGAGCTGGGGAGCCTGAGCTCTGTGGTTATTTGATTTCACCATTGCACATGTTCCTGTACACACTTGTTTTTGTGGGTTTGTAATCTTAAATTGTGGCCAGTGTTGCTGAATAAATGTCCTGTCTGGTATTGGTATTGATGAGTTGCACTATCAACTGTTTGAGCTGGGCATGCTGCTAGGCATGTGGTAGAATTTGGTTGGTAAGAAACAGTGGCAGTGAGTAAATGGTTGACTAAATTTGTTGTTTGTATCTGCAAATTGGTAGCTTGGTCTGCTAATTTTGGTGATAAGTACTACAGCTCATGCTTTGTTTGGTTTTGCGTGTGAGCTTTGTTGTAGCTTGGTTTTCTCTTTTGTGTGCGTCTTGGGACGACTTGGTTGGCTAGTGAGCCTTTTGTTTAGAGGAAACTTTGGGTATGCTACTTTGGTTTAGCACTTATGTAATACCAGTTCAGTGTGCTTTGAGTAGCTGTAATTCTGAAAATAGGCAGAGCATCCTGACCTGTGCTTCGTGTGGTTGCGGGCCACCTTGTAAGAATGTGATGAGCTTTGGTGCTCATTCTGAGAGCAACATTTTGATGTGTACTTTGGGTTGGGGGTTTAGCCATCACCTGCTGACTCTACCTCACTGCTTTGTACCCACATTACTGAATTCCTGCAAGATACAAATCTGCATTCTGAGGTGGGTATTGTTCCAAATCGAGTCCTACGAGTTTTCAATAAGTCTTTGAAACTAGCCATCAGTTCTGTTGTGACCATTTATTTTCCCATGCACTAGCTTCTGATACCAGTAGATTTCTCATTCTTAAATTGCTCCTCTGGATCTGAGGTTGCTGGGTGAGGGATTGGATCTGGTAAGACTGGTGGTGGGTGGAGATTTAGGTCACTGTTCACACAGAAGTAAGTTTGTATGATGGCTAGTCCAATGTAAAGGGGGACACTTGGTAAGCTATAAGGAAAAGTGGAAATGTTATTTCTAATGTCAAACTTTTTTGTGTTCCAGATGTCAAGGTGGAACCTTGATCTTAAGAGGGGGGGTGTGACGCCCCTCCCAATGTCTTTGAGAATGTTTCAGCCAGTCTCATCAGGCAGTTGGCTGACATTGGAGGGTCGTTACCTTGATTAGGCTCACCTGGGCTCCCAAGCTATAAAAGCTGCCTAATGTGTTCACTTGGTCTCTCCCTTCCTTTCAGCTGACATCCACAATCATCTTCAACACCACAGAACACCTGACACTCACCCATGCAAGGCTTTCATGACTGACTTTGCTGATTTACACACTCCATTGATTATTTAAGTTAATTTTAGTTTAATAAATTTGGCTTGTTTTAAGTTAATCTTTTGTGTGGACTCCCTTCTTGTCACATACTCTGAGCCAGTTTGTGACACTATAATAATTGGTAAAAAGGGTAAAACAGTTAAAATTACAGATGCTGCCCAGCAATGGTCTGGGCCAGGCAATTTTAGGCAATTCTGGCAACAAGCATGAGAATGGGAAGACAACAAGACAGATGACATTACAATGTGCATATCATCAATCAAGTCAATTCAATCAGTCAATCAAATAATAACGTGCTACCTTCCAAGATCAAAGTTTTCGATGAGCATGACACACCACCATTTTCGCAGGGTTGGCATGTCAGCCTACAAAAACATACAGACATATTGATTTCATATAAGATCAAACATAAACAATTTACTACCTTTTATTTTAAATGAGCAGGTGAACTTACTATGGTGAAATCATATGGAGCGTCCAGAACTGTGTAAAGGGCATACTACAAACAAAAGAGTAACTTAATCTTAATATATATTTATAGGACATAATGAAATAGATCTGACCAATTATCTCATTTACCATCAGCATGAAGATGCCACAGTCCTGCCCATAGGGCTGTCGTGGAAATCCCTAACAAGTCAAACAGAAGATAGTTGATGACTATCATCGTCATCATTATCATAATCATCATCATCATCATACATTTACCTGTATGTCTAAGCCAGTCTTCTCATTCCACACTCTGGGATTAATTGACTGGCAAAGGTTTCTAAAATTGAGAAACAGCTCTATTATGACCTAACTATCTATGCTGAAAAACACGGTCATCTTCCATGCACACCACAGTACACACATAATCACAGCAGTCTGGAATCTTCATGCAGTCACACACACTCTATTTTAGCAGCCTTTCATGGTGCCACTGTGCAAACTCTCTAAAATTTAACTCATATTCTCAATTCAATGACATAGAAGATATATAATACTAGCACAATATATGCAGTTACTTTTTTGCAGTTAATTTTGACAGCACCATAAATTGCTACTACACAGATCTGAACATGATCTCATATATCAAACGTATCATTTCAGAGAGGCGTCAGATCAGCCTTTGAACATGAACATGGGTAAGGAACCAAAAAGGTATATGTTTTGGTAATAAAAGAAACCTCAATACGTCTTTCATTTCTTGATCTCCGAATCCAAATTGTGCATGTGCACATTTGGAGTCCAGAAAGACTGTCTCTCTGTGTTGGCTTCAAGACCTACAGTTGCAGATAATAACATTTCATCTTGTGTGAGAAGTCCTGACAATATGAGAAACTTAATACACAATGTCACATAAAATACTGACGATTTTTTATTAGATCATTTGATGAATAGTTGAGAAAAACAAAAGGTGCTAAAGTCATCACAATTAGAAATGAATGACTAAAATTGAACTCCTGTGAAATGAGAGTGGTAGCATGTTCATCTTATGCTTTTAATATTAATTCATAGAGATGAATTTGTATGGAGCTACTTGTCACAATTAAGTATCTCTACTTACAGATAACAGGAAATGTCCTGGTTTCCAAATGGGAATGACAATTGCATCTCTCATATGGACATCACTCTAAAGGAAAAGTTTATAAAAAAAAAAAAAAAAAAAAAAAAGATCAAAGTAAAAATGCTTTAGATTGATTAGGTTCATTATGTCTTCTTTTTATATGTACGTAATTTTAATAATGTACACAACGTAAAAATGTTTTGTTATTTTTAACATTTTAAGTGAGAAGTGTTTCATATTATCAAGGACATCATATACTTTGATGCCAGTGGTAAGGTATGACATTCTTACAGGTAAACTTGAGAGAGGGTCACATGCTTCTGGACACCGCCATGTTGGAACAACATAAAGGTCAGCCACAAATATGGTCCTTCCCTCGGGAATGTTATGGAATCATAAGCTCAGACCAGAAAAGAAATGAATAAATAAAAGTATATTGTGTTTGTTGTTTTTACCTTTGACTGAGCAATTTGTTCAATAAGCTGGAAACATGCATTTCCTATCTGGAAAACAAAACACATGTACCTTTAAAACCTGTCCCCCTACATAAATTTTTCAGATCTATGTAAAAGATCCACTGACTGTAAACTTACAGTAGATTCCATTTGATTATTTAAGCCAAGGGTCCAAAAGTCACCTCGTGTGAGGCAACCTTTTTGCGTCTGAACAATCAGTTCTGTCTCTGGCTTCTCAATATCCAAGATGTACTCCAGCTGATGAATGACAATTAGAAAATAAATAAATAATGCTCATAAAAACACATAACATTGAAAGATTAGCTCTGTTAGTACTCGTGCGGCTGGATAAGATGACACAACCCTTCCTGAAATTTCTTAGAACAACCATCAGCCTCTATGAGATCTAATACTTACCAGCTGCTCTTGGGCAGGATGAGTTTGCACTGTCCATGATGCTCGGCATGGTGCTATTTGGTCACATTTTGTGAGTAATTCACATTGTGTTCCACATGGGTCAGTGTCTATGAAGGATAACATGAATGAGTCAAAAACAGTAAAAAAGAATATCATTTTGAAAACCTACTACCCACCTTTTTTTGGATCAGAGTGAAGCCCTTGTGTCTGTGGAGGGATACCACCTGGTAGGGGTTGATGCTCTGCAGACTTTCCAGAGGGTGGTGGTCCTGAGGCATTTAAAAGTCAATATTAAAAGAATTCACAGCAAGTTACAAGATACATTTATCTGACTTGATATTTACCGAGCACTGCTTGTCCTAACTCATTCAGGGTGATGTTCTGCCAATGATGAGACTCGCGTCCTCTCTTTAGCTGTTGCTCCATAAGCCTTGCATTTGTATTGTTGTTTCTGTGATGGATGAGGTTTCTCATCAAGAAAATGTGCATCAAGGGTGCCATGTTATTGAGGTAGTAATTGTTCTTTTGCATGCTTGAAAAAAGCTGCTCAGCCACATGGCTATTTAGTGAACCCTGAAGTTCAGGGACCAAGTTGATCCTCCTTAAGACTTCTTGGGGGTCTCTGGTGTTGGCCTCATGGAACTTGTCATATAGCACATAATGGTCTGAGGAACCAGTTAGTGGATGACCATCTTTCTCAGGACTTTGCAACTTCTCAGTTAGCCATGGCAGAGAGATGCTGAGTTTATTCTGCTGTGCTGCTGTAATGTTTTCTTGACTAGATGCAGCCAGACACATTTGGTAGATGCTTCCAGGACAAAAGTAGGTCAGCAAAATCCCTTGGTGACTCAGCCCTTAAGTTAAATTTTAAACTGTAAACAACTCCGTGGGGGCACAGGATCACTGACCATCCACCTTTAAATTAAAAAAAAAAAGTTATTAGTAAATGTACAAATAATTAATCTCAAAGTTAATATCATCTACTGTACGAGTAACCCTTACCAGATGCTCCCCAAATCTTCTGGAAGATCTTGTCATAGGAGTGCCTCGTCTTCATTTCCTCCCTTAGTCGGACAACAAGATCCATCTGTGATCCTTTACTGTCCAGATTGCATGCCTTGCACAGCTTGCGCACTGTCGAGACCTTTTGATAATACATAAAATAAAAATTGAAAATACAAACAATAAAAACTGAAAGGGTACCTGTCTCCACATAGCATTTATCTCAAGAATAAAACCTGTAAGTGAGCTGAAAAGCAATTCCTGTCAGTACAATGTCATTGAATGTTATTAGTGTTTCTCTGAAGAGTGTTAAGCTACTTTTATTTTTATGACAAAAACAACAGGATTACACATAACTATTCAGCAGTTTTTAGTTCATGAACTGTACGGTGTTGTACCATAAAAGTTGGGACCCTGGAAAGAAATGGGTGTGGTGGTTTATTGTAAGGCAGTCACACTCACACATTTTCCACAGACTGAATAACACATGCATGCACAGACATACATACATACCTTCTGCTTCAATAGCTTATCAACAAGCCGGTCCTCTGACATCATGCTGACTTTAGCTTCAGTGGAGGACTTAGAAGATGAGAGTTTTGCAAACTCTGTGTTCAACACTAGGTCTGATTTACGTGTATCTTTCCCTATCCACGGGCTCCAATGTTCAAAACTAGGATTCACAGCAAAGATGTTTTTTGTATGACCTAGGAAAAAACATACCAAACAAAATATTGATAAAGTCATTATATTACATCATCAAATAAAGGTAACTTCAACTATAGAGAGAATAAGTATGTCAGTACTTGGGAAAAATCCACGCGCAATCATTTCCAGCTGAACTGAATCCCAGAACTTTTCGATGTCCACGTCACCAGTGAAGTTCTCAGAGGGTTCTTTTATGTCACTCACTAACAGAAAAACAAGGTGTTTGTAAGCTTTGTTTAAGTATACACATTCTAGACCACCCCCTACACACACACACACTTAGGCTTACCAGGTAAGTTGAAGACCCCTTTTTAGTGTAGGTCCATCACTACTACTGGTGGGAAGAAGCCACAGCAAACACAGGTGTAAGAGAAGTTGTGACTTGTTAATGCCTCAAAGTGGCAGTAGGCATGAAGGATACTGTCTCTGGCTGGAAATTTTACTTTCCTCAGGCTTTCAAGTTAGTTAATCACTTTTGACACAGAGACATTGTTCTGGAAGAAAGAAGGAAAGAAAGAACCGTCAATATATATATTTGGTTAAAAAAAAAACCCTCGTAACTATTCAACCAACTGAAGCCCTTTTTCACAAAGGAAATTTCTTTGTACATGCATACCTGCAAGTTGTGTCTTCAATATAGACATAACTCAAGGGTCAATATGGTATGGTCGTCAAAGTTGTGAAGGCTGTCCTTCCAGTCCTGGTACCTATACACCATTCGGCATTGTGGACAACACCGGTAATAGGTTGAAACATCTAGAAAAAAAGAAAACATGAATACAAGAAATGCAAATAGTTACAAATGGGACCCAAGCTACTGCACAGGTCGGCCTCAGGCTTGGATCCTTAACAATCAACATGATGCATTATTTAAGAAAAACCTATCATAAAGATAAAATAAAAATATCTTAGTTTCAAGTATGCCAGTCATGGCGATGATCTTGGCTTTTTTTGTTATGTTTGTGAGAGTTTTGAAGACGCACTGACCCTGGACAGTTTTGTGCAAACAGTCTCTGTTGGGTGCAATTCTGTCAGATGATCAGTCAGGGCCTTTGGCTTCAGGAGGTCATCTGGCAAGTCAGCTGGGATTTCTTTATTACTATACAAGTGTGATCTGGTGGCGGATAGCAGGTGTCCTTGTGCTTTTCTGGTGTTGTACTGGCTGCCTCAGTTTTGAAGATGTCCCGGTTTGTCTGGAATAAGTGCCACTTACTTACATTTTTGTGCACACATGACCTTCTAGGTTTGGCACAAGGACAATGCCAAGTGTTGTCTTCTGTGTTGTAAGACACCATGACCCTTCCAAGGCGACTGTAATGATTTACTGATGGCTCATGGATGGAAAAACAAAAGTGCTTCTGGCTCTCTTGAAGAGATACTTGAACACACAGAGGCACATGAGTTGCTTTGGCATATCTTTGTCTTTTCAGGCAGATTGTCTTTTTAGCCTCACCAAAAAATTCAACGCCACCATCTCAGTCAAAACTTCCTCTTGAAGAAATTCCTCTGTTGCCATTTCAGTACAGTAGTCCAGTGAACGAATGTGGTCACAGTGCCGAAACATTAATCCACTTCTAATTGCCATAAGATGATATTGCCTGCATTCCTCTAACTCACACAATATTTTTTGAACACGACCCCAGGTTTTGTTCTGCACATGTATGGGCACAGAAAACCCATGCCTTGTTTTCTGCACTGCAGAAATGCCATTGGTAGCATCGACACAGACACTCATGAAGTGATTCTTAATGGTTACGTCCTTTGATTTTCCACTGTGTTTTCTCTGGATATGTTTGACCATGTTTTTCTTGTAGATTGTCTGGTTGCAATGAAGGCATTTATCCTTTTTCAGGGATAATCTTGAACCTCTATTCTCTGTGGCAGCAGGTAAAACCAAGGAGGGCACTGCAGCTGTATCTTGCAAATCTTGAGAGGTTGAGACTGTGGCTTGCAGGAGCGTGGACAGAGGTGCGGCAGTTGAGCTTTGTTGCTCTGCTGAAGGTGAGCTGGAAGAGGAGAGATCCGGCATCAAGACCGAGGTGGACACTGCAGCTGTATCTTTGTGGGTGGGAGGAGAGGTCTGTTCTGGAGAGGCGGCAGTCATGGCACCCTGGCAAACCTCCAAGTGTTTCGTCATGTCTGTCCTTCTCAAAACAGTTTTACAGCACACAGGGCAATGATAGTGTCCCTGATCTCTGCAGTTCAGTCCACATCTGCAGATAATTTTATCTAGAATAAAATAATGCAAAAAAACATCTTAGATAAGGACCAATGACAAGTACACACTATAAGTACTGTTTATACTCTCTTTCTGGGTGCGAGTATACACACACATCCCATATCAGCAACATTCTTAAGTTTTCAGCTTTTCACTTAACTTTTCATTTTCTGCTAATCATTTGGCTGACATAACTTGTGTAAATTTTGACTTGCAGAGCAGAGAATCTGATTCTTAACTTTTTCTTTTTTTAAAGTGACACTCGATAACCGTTTAGGCAGTGATGGACAGTAACGAAGTACATCTACTTGAGTACTGTACTTAAGTACATTTTTTGAGTATCTGTACTTTACTTGAGTTTTTGTTTTTTTGGGTACTTATGACTTTCACTCCACTACATTTCAAACACAAATATTGTACTTTTGACTCCACTACATTTTTAGGAAGGCTGTAGTTACTTTTTGACCAAGCACATCTTTGAAGTCAGCTGTTGCTGTTTTTTCTTTTCTAAAATGCAACTGGCCACACTTTGTGTTCCTCACAGAAGGTAACCAACCCCAGTACCTGCTCTCAACTGGTAGTGGAAATACGTCATCCAGGTGCGCACTGTAACAAAAGCATGCAAGCTCTCCCTCTTTCATTCAAACAAAAAAACAGTAATGGCAATGGCAGGAGAAAGACAAAATTAAATCTCAAGATCTTATTATAATTATTAATTATTCCAGGTAGGCTTTTAATGTTGGATTGTTATCGGGGTGAAAAATACCACATAATTAATGTACATACTGCCCCTGAAGCCAGAATGAAATCTGTTATTCAACAGACTTGGAGAACTGAGCTGTCCTTCTTGCTTTTGATTGCATTTCTATGCTGAAGTTTTTATAGGTGTTTCTATAGGCTTTGTGTAGCAGAGTGCTAGTGCAAGTACTTTTGAATACTTAAATATTTTTAAAAGCAAGTACTCTAGTACTTTAACTCGAGTAAAATTTTGACTGAGCAACTTTCACTTGTAGTTGAGTAATATTTGACCAGGAGTATCTATACTTTGACTCAAGTACTGGGGTTGAGTACTTTGTCCACCACTGCGTTTAGGGTACATCATTCCCCTTTTACCAGCTAAACCACAACCTGCCAGAAGTTAGTAGCATTGGCTCATACTTATGAGTACAAACACACAGACAAGTACATTATGCTTACCTTTAAATAAAATGCCACCTTTTTATGTGCCTCTAAGTGGCTCTGCAGCTTGGACAATTTGGCAGATTTGAACTTTAGGCACAGTGGACAATGGAATTGTGTGCAGCATGTCTTGCAGCATTCAATTTTGGGCGGGGTGTTGGCTTTTAGGATCGAAATATGCATCTGTAAGAGAAAAATTATGTCGTAATAAGTAAAACAAAATTATACAAAAAATTTATGGTGACTAAGTTTTCTTGGTCTTCTAGCAGGAAAATGGCACATTTAAGTGAGCACTATCGCGTGCACAAGACGACTTCAACAAATTATTATATAGTGCAACCCACTACATGTTGTAAGGCAAGGCAAGGCAAGGCAAGTTTATTTGTAGAGCACAATTCGTACACAAAGTAAGGCAAGGCAAGTTTATTTGTAGAGCACAATTCGTACACAAAGTAATTCAAAGTGCTTTACAGAAGAAGAAAATGCATTAAAATCACAATACAAAACAAAAACATAAATAATCATTATAAAATGAACTTTAAAAGAGAAGAGTGCAGATAAGATCCTTTCAGTCATATGCACAGTGAAATAGAGCTGTTTTGAGCCTAGATTTGAACATTGTCAGAGTAGAGGCCTGTCTCACATCTTTAGAAAGACTGTTCCAGATTTTAGCTGCATAAAACTGGAACCCTGATTCCCCATGTTTAGTCCTGACTCTGGGCACCAGCAGGAGGCCGGTCCCTGAGGTCCTCAGAGTCCGAGATGGTTCATATGGCACTAACATGTCAGAGATGTACTTTGGTGCTAGGCCGTGGAGAGACTTGTACACAAGCAGAGCTGCTTTAAAGTCTATTCTCTGAGCCACAGGAAGCCAGTGTAGAGACCTGAGCACAGGACTAATGTGCTCGTACTTCCTGGTTCTGGTCAGGACCCGAGCAGCAGCATTCTGGATGTACTGCAGCTGTCTTACGGCCCGTTTGGAGAGGCCAGTGAGCAGGCCGTTACAGTAGTCTAACCTACTAGAGACAAATGCATGGATAAGTCTCTCCAAGTCAGGTTTAGACACTATACCTTTGATTTTGGCAATGGTTTTTAGATGGTAAAAGGCTGCTGATGTTATTGATTTGATGTGGCTGTTTAAAAGTTCAAGTCTGAGTCCATTATTACCCCGAGATTTCTAACCTGATTTGTAGGTTTTAGAGAGAGAGACTGGAGGTGACTGCTGACATTTTCTCTTTGTTTCTGTGGACCAAATACGATGACTTCAGTCTTGTCTGAATTTAGTTGGAGAAAGTTGTTTTGCATCCACACACTGACCTGTTGGATGCAGTGACAGAGTGAATCCACTGGTCCATATTCACCTGCTATCAGTGAGACATAGATGTGAGTGTCGTCTGCATAATTGTGGTGGGACACATTATTACTTTGTATTAACTGGCCTAGAGGCAGCATGTATAGATTGAAAAGAAGGTTGTAGACTTCAGTTGTAGTGATCATGGATAACGTTACTTATCAACCGCTTATATGGATCAAAATGCCCGGGACAGAATAATTTCTATGCAAATGCTGTTTGCAAGTTAATCCCATAGATATATCTAAATAATACATAGAGTGCACTTAGAGGCTAATCCTTAAGTTAACCAGGTTAGCGCTAGCCACCGTTAGCCTAACTACGATAACAACGCTACAAACTACCGTAAAGTCCAAAACTCGATTCTTTCAAATTAATATAACTTCACAGGGTGATGTATAGTGTGCAACGTGATGTTCTAGTGAATAGAGGCTGTTTCTGTTTAGTTGTCAATTGACTTTTACTCACCTTGTTATCACCACACTTCACAGGGGAAACGATAAATACGTGCTTCCGGTATACTCACTTTTATTTTTGAAAGCTTCGTATCAACTTCCGGTCCCGAGATTTTGCTTTTATTTTTGAAAGCTTCGTATCAACTTCCGGTCCCGAGATTCCGGACCCGAGAGTGGAGGAGACCTCACAGTGCAGGTCTGCAAGGAAGGGTCCTGAGAGTGGAGGTCTGCAGCCAGACTGTCAGATACAGTCCCTTATGGGAAAGTAAAGTGTATCAGGTCTGACAACGGCAAGGAGTTTATGTGCAGGGATTTCCAAGCCCTGTTAAGGAAGAATGGTATTAAGCACGAGACATCAGCCCCGTATTCCCCTCACCAAAATGGTACTGCAGAGAGGGGCTGGCGTACTCTTTTCGAGATGGGCAGGTGTATGTTAATTGAAAGTCAGCTACCCAAATGTCTATGGAACTATGCTGTCCAAACAGCGGTCGTAGTACGAAACGGATGCTTTAATAAGAGAACAGGGAAGACCCCTTACCAAATGCTGACAGATAAAAAGCCAAATTTGTCCAAAGTGCAGAAGTTTGGGTCTATATGTTACACATACAAACAGGACAAGGGAAAGCTTGATTCCAGATGTGACTAGGGACTTCTTGTCGGTTATGATAAGAACAGCCCCGCCTATTTGGTGTATCACCCTGAGACTGAAAAGGTTCAAAAACACAGACTTGTGAAATTTGTGAACAAGGTAAACGTGGAAAAGCAAACACAGACAGTTGAGACAGAACCAAATGATGTTTATGACAGAGAGAGACAGCCTAGAGCTGACAGACAAGAGGATTATGAGAGCCCTGAGAACTCTCAAGAGCCGAGGGTGAGAAACAAAAATCCACAAGGTGGTACATCTGAATAGTGTAACCAAAATGAGACACTCGGCTGCGCCTAGAAATTCTGTCCATAAAAGTTATGAACAGAACCGGTGACAAAGGGCAGCCCTGGCGGAGTCCAACCCTCACCAGGAACAGGTCCGACTTACTGCCGGCCACGCGAACCAGACTCATGCTCCTTCGGTACAGGGACTGGATGGCCCTTAGCAAGGGGCCACCAACCCCATACTCCCGGAGAACCCCCCACAGGATGCCCCTGGGGACACGGTCGTAAGCCTTCTCCAAATCCACAAAACACATGTGGACTGGTTGGGCATGGTTGTCATGACAAATAGATAATTTATTTTTGGAAGGGTTAGGGTTATAGACTTACAGACATATAAACATAGACAGATGACTGTCTTACATTCCTAAGCCTTTTCGCCGCCATATATTCTGCTTCTAATGTGACCGGCACTGTCTCACATTCCTAGGCCTTTTCGCCACCACATATTCCCCCCTTTTCCACCAATAAGGTAGAACATACATAAGTGATTTCAAATTGCCAGAATTCCCCATGTCACTCTTAATTATGCTAGTGCATGATGAGACAATTCACTTAAACATAACATACTACACAAAACAAAGCTGGGGGGAGTGAGAGAGCTGCAGTCATGGCCATAGCCAGCTATGAGATCACCGAGGTCCGGACCTCGGTAAAAAATTTCAAAGAGAAAAAAATAGAAGAAGCCCCAAACAGCATGGTAAGTATTAACACAACGGACAGCTTTTATTTTGAAACACGGTGGAATGCAGAAAACTTTAATTCAGTTGACAGAAGGATGACGATACTGCTAGCTGACAGACGAGGTGAGTGAATGACAGTTTTTTATTATTTATTATTTTATTTATTATTATTTTAGCGACAACCAAGCAGCCCACTGTAAGTTAAAGTTTAAGAAAAAGTTAAGTTCTTGCTAATTAACATTAATGTTGAACTGCTGGCTAAAGCTAAACGTAGATTTAGTAAGATTGTTATTCACGTCAGCGGCAATGACACCCGGTTACACCAATCGGAGGTCACTAAAATTAATATTGCCTCGGTGTGTGAATATGCAAAAAGGATGTCGGACTCCATAGTTTTCTCTGGACCCCTCCCAAATCTGACCTCTGATGACATGTTTAGTCGCATTTCATCATTTAATCGCTGGCTGTCCAGGTGGTGTCCAGCAACAATGTGGGTTTCGTTGATAATTGGCAAACCTTCTGGGGAAAACCTGGTCTCATTAGGAGAGACGGCATTCATCCCACTTTGGATGGAGCTGCTCTCATTTCTAGGAACCTGGCAAATTTTATTAGTAATTCAAATCCTTGACAACCCAGAGTTGAGATCAGGACTCAGAGTCGCAGTCCTATATGCTTCTCTGAGCTTCTAGTGCAATTACCCAGCCATAGTTTTCATAGTTTTATACAAACGGTGTCTGTCCCCCGACCACCTAAATGATCTAAATCTAAAATTAAACAAAGAGGAGTTGTGCAAAACAACCTCATAAAAATTAAAACCTCTTCTGTGACAGAAAGACAAAACAGGAGAATCAAATGCGGACTGTTAAATATCAGGTCTCTATTGTCGAAAGCAGTGTGAGTAAACGAATTAATTTCAGATAATCATATTGATTTACTCAGTCTCACCGCAACCTGGCTGTGTCAAGACGAATATGTAAGACTCAATGAATCCACTCCTCCCAGTCATAATAATACCCACAGTCCTCGAGGCAGCGGCCGAGGAGGGGGAGTTGCAGCCATTTATAACTCTAGTCTGTTAATCAGCCCTAAACCTAAACTAGACTATAATTCATTTGAAAGCCTCGTTCTTAGTCTTTTACATCTGACCTGGAAAACCTCACAGCCACTTTTATTCGTTATACAGTAGTGTACCGTGCTCCTGGCCCGTATTCTGAATTTGTTTCTGAATTCTCATGGTTTTTATCCAATTTAGTTCTTAAATCAGATAAAGTTATTATTGTAGGCGATTTTAACATTCATGTCGACGTTGATAATCACTCCCTGGCTACCGCGTTTATCTCATTATTAGAGGCTGATCGATATTTATATGCAAATGGGGCTGGTCCAAAACAGGGGGGGGTTCCCGAACTTTTTTTTGAGCACTGGGGGGGGGGGGCATATGGTTTTTATTTTGGCTTCGGGGGGGGGGTCATGCAACTTTAATTTGTTAAGTTTTGTATGATTTTTTGTTTGTTTTCCATTCGTATTTTACTCAGAGGTTTTGGTTTATACTCCGCTATATAAAGTTACCCTGCATGGTCCACAATGGTATTTCCCACTTTCAATGCACACGTCACTGACCGGAAAACCCAATAGAGTAGCAGAAGAAGACGACCGCGGAACAAAAACAATTCAAGCATAATGGCTGCTGTGAGGAAATCAGTGTATCGAAAGGAAAGTTTCCTTCATGCTAATTTGAGAGTGTCTTTGCAGACCTTAAAAGCGGATGAGACACTGGACAAATATAATTTTATCACAGAGTCGACAAAGAATAAGAACTTGCGCGACAAACTTCTAGCTCTGAGTCGGCTGCTGAGTGAGCTGCTGCTCCCAGCCACTGGTGAGAGCAAACCTTGAGGATGGCTGGACTACGAGTATGCGTGTCAGTGTATCATTCGTTCATTCCATATCCGTTTTAGAATCAAAAATCGGAAAACGGATAACGGCCTATTTTTCGCTGTTTTGATTTTGTTTTGAAATTAAAAATAGAATATGAGAGAATGGAATTAAAAAAATCCGTGTATCATTTGTTCATTCCATTTTCAATTTAAAATCAAAAAACGAAAAATGAAAAAACGGTTTGTTTTTCCATTATTCGTTAAATAGTCACATTCAAAAATACAAAAAACGGTTTGTTTTTCTTATTTTTGATTTTATGCTCACATCAAAAATAGCAAATCGAAAAATGGGCCACGATTAAAATTTGATTTTGATTTTTCATTTGATCCAACTTGCGTGACCCGGAAGCGCATTGCATTAACTGGATAAAAAGAAAATTAGACACCTTATCTCATAATTACGAGAAAAGATCTCGTAATTACACAAATAATAGCCTAATTAATTACATATGTGGAAATAGCCTGTGTCGTCCTTTGTTAACCATTTCACATACAGATGTTACTCATTTCAATGCCGCAGCCACAGTGAAGGGGGTGAAACAATTGATCCAGGAGTAGCTGCAGTGCGCAACAACAACCAGCAGGTAGCACATGTGAGCAGTAGAGATACAGCGTCCAACTGAAACTGTTTGAGAATTAGCAGTAGGCTTACTGATAAACGACATTTATACTATTATATTTCCTCAGCGGTCAGTGTTAGGTCCCCTATTATCCTAGTGATCTCAGTGTCATGATGTAGAACTGCAAATGCATGTGTGACATATAGGCAGAGTTGGGTATAGGTATAGAGTTGGCAGTTACACTTAGAGTAAAGCTACTGAAGACCAGCAAAATGTTTTCATTTATTCTTTCAGGTGAGTAAATGTCACCTAAGCACCTTCAGATTTTATCAGTAGTGTACCCTTAATAGATAGCTTGTTTATATGGTTTGTATTGTACTTCGTGATATTGTTTGAGGGAACTGTAACGTAAGGTAACTGCATATGGGACCGTTCACATGTAGCGTCTTTTACGCGCACAAATCCATTAGTTTCAATGTAGATGCGCGCCAAGCGCGCTCACAATTCTTGTAGCATGACGTTATTAGGCTAAATATTACATTTCTAACAGTGTCTGAGCTGATTTATTGACACAGTATGCTTGTAGGCTGCTGTAACGTTAGGTTTACAGAGGAAATAACGGGATGTGACTTAATCGTGTGAAAATATCGTTAGTGAAACACATAAACATGCGATCGTTTGGGGACAAGTTAGTGGTCACGTTACTTGTTCCACCGGCGAAGGACCCCGGACACATAGCCTACAGTAAATACACCGGTTCTTAGTAACTTTTAACAGAGCCTATGTGAGTCTTTGCGACTCTTGACTCTTGTCCCCTAACTAACGCTTGTTTCTGTTTCACTAACGATATTTTAACGATTAAGTCACATCCCGTTATTTCCTCTGTAAACCTAACGTTACAGCAGCCTACAAGCATGCTGTGTCAATAAATCAGCTCAGACACTGTTAGAAATGTAATATTTAGCCTAATAACATCATGCTACAGCAGTAATAACGTCAGCTTTAGTCAAATGGCTCTAGCTCTCCCGGTAAATGTCATCAACTCTGGACACATTTTCCCTGTGTGTTGACATGATAATGGCCGCGTTTCCCACATCGCTCTTAGCTTAAGAAGATCTTTCATTAAGAAGGAGTTGTAAGATCGAGCTGACCCACTCTTAACAGACTTCTTAGCCACCAAACGCTCACAGATCCGGCCGCAGCAGGCACATTAATATTACACTGAGCAAGGACAACAGTGCGCACCGTATATATTTTGATCTATTTTATACTTCAGATTTATATTGTTTGGCATTAATTGGTGACAGAAAAGAACGATTTTCATTCCGCAGGGAAACGCGTGTCCTTACTCTATGTGCCTGAGATCGATTGATTTCAGCACCACGGTAGTGGCCAGCTCCTGTTAAGATATAAACACAATGAAAGCGGACAAGCCTACTTATTTATCGTCTTATTAATATTTTTCTTCCGCCAGATTTCAGTGCGTAACTTGTGCCACAGCTCTGAGCGCACACAGGGTCTTCATAAAACATAGATTCAAGATTCATTATGCACAGTAAGGACACGCGTTTCCCTGCAGAATGAAATTCGTTATTTTCTGTCACCAATTAATGCCAAACAATATAAATCTGAAGTATAAAATAGATCAAAATATATACGGTGCGCACTGTTGTCCTTGCTCAGTGTAATACTCCGTCGTAATTTACAATATATACACATTATAATAAAGATATGGGATATGGTCAAGATGGCACCACCCGAGTGGCAGCTGGTTACAGTAGTTCCGCCCCCCCTTCGTGGATGTGCAGTATGTGGTTCTGAGCGAAGCAGTGGCCACAGTGACACCTTTCCTGATCTCATAATTACGAGATAAGGTGTCCAATTTTTTTTTCATCCAGTGAATGCAATGCGCTTCCGTAGTATACTGTACAGGTCCGGCAGAAAATATAACAGTACTGCTAATTCTCAAACAGTTTCAGTTGGACGCTGTATATGAACTGTTCTCCTCCTTGTGTTAAATGCTGAATGGCTCTTTAAAGTACCGCTTTGGAATACTACAAGAGGACACAAAACAGATTTTTGCGGCTGCTACCGGTCCATTTGGTTTAAAACACAACACTGTTCTACAGCTGGGAAGGTAGGAGGGAAAAAAACTCACGCCTGAAAGCTGATAATGAAAGCTTTTATACTCACAGCTGTTTATTTTAAATACGAAAAATATAGCTCCCAATCTGTCTTTATTTTACAGTGTCAGAATCGAATGAAAGACGTTTCCAGATTTAGTTCCACAGTAGCTTTGTGAACTCAATACTGACCCCACCTGGCAGAGTAAGGTTTAAATGGCGAAGTCAAATACGGTGCTATTTATTGATGGAAATCGTCATTATTATTGCCCTCTTTACTGCTGGTGTGATTATATACAAATGTTGTTTATGGTTGAGGGGGGGGGGGGGGGGGTCATACATGTTTCTCCAATCCCTGGGGGGGGCAAAACTTTTTTTTTGGACGCTTGGGGGGGGGGGGTTAAGGAAAAAATAAAATCATAATCACGTCCCAACTATACCCCGGTCCTATTTAAATAACGATCAGCCCCTTAGACTCCATTGGCTTCAGTCAGGGTGTACATCAACCCACTCACTGTTTTAATCATACCCTCGATCTAGTTCTGACGTATGGAATTGAAATTTATAACCTAACAGTCTTTCCACAGAATCCCTCACAATCGGATGATTATTTGATTACTTTTGATATCTTTTTACTCGATTACATGCCACTCAGCAACAGTTACTATACTAGTTGTTGCTGTCGCAAAATTTAAGGAAATGATTACTCCATCGTTAAATTCAATACCAAGTCCTTCAGTAACAGAGGTTTCCCGTGCCGTCTTTAACCTCTCTCAAATTGATCATCTTGTCGATAACTCTCAAACCTGTAAGTTAAAACAAATATCGCAAAAATTTGAAAGGAACTGGCCATTAACCAAACTGGAAAAATCTCGTCTAATCTGGGCAGACAGTCTAGTCTCAAAACATATAAGAGGGGCCTCCGCAATGCCAGAGCAAACTATTACTCAGCATTAATAGAAGAAAACAAGAATAACCCCAGGTTTCTTTTCAGCACTGTAGCCAGGAGAGTCACAGCTCTATTGAGCCTTGTATTCCTTTAGCCCTTAGCAGTAATGATTTTATGAGCTTTTTTAATGACAAAATTCTAACTATTAGAGGCAAAATTCATGACCTCCTGTCCTCAGATAGTACCTAGCTAACCTCAAACACAGCTGTAAGTCCTAATATATATTTAGATTGCTTCTCCCCAATTCCTCTTCAATAACTGACCACAGTTATTTCTTCATCTAAATCATCAACGTGTCTCTTAGACTCCATCCCAACTAGGCTACTCAAGGAGGTCTTACCTTTGGTTAACACTCATTTATTAGACATGATAAATATATCCTTATTAACAGGCTATGTACCACAGTCTTTTAAGGTAGCTGTAATTAAACCTCTCCTAAAAAAGCCCACCCTGGATCCAGAGGTGTTAGCCAACTGTATACCAATATCTAATCTTCCCTTTATGTCAAAGATCCTTGAGAAAGTAGTCGCAGACCAGCTGTGTGATTTTCTCCGTGATAATAATTTATTTGAGGAATTTCAGTCAGGATTTAGAGTGCATCATAGCACTGAGACAGCACTAGTTAAAATTACAAATGACCTTCTGATTGCTTCAGACAAAGGACTGGTCTCTGTACTTGTTTTATTAGATCTTAGTGTGGCGTTTGACACAATTGACCATCAAATGCTGTGGCCTAAAAGGTTTAAATCTTATTTTTCTGATCGTTTGTTCACGTTCATAATGAATCATCCTTACGTACTAAAGTTTGTTTCCACAAGGTTCTGTGCTCAGACCAATCCAATTTACTTTATATATATGCTTACTTTAAGTCATCATTAGAAATCACTCTGTAAATTTCCATTGTTATGCGGATGATACACAGCTGTATTTATCTATGAAGCCTGAAGAAAGTAATCAATAAACTAAACTTCATAACTGTCTTAAAGACATAAAAAAACCTGGATGAGCACCAGTTTCCTGATGTTAAATTCAGACAAAGCTGAATTTATTGTTCTTGGCCCCAAACAACTCAGACTCTTTATCTGATGACATAGTTTCTCTCGATGGCATTGCTCTGGCCTCTAGCACTACCATAAGAAACCTCAGAGTAATATTTGACCAAGATCTGTCCTTCAATTCTCATTTAAAACAAACCTCATGGACTGCATTTTTTCATCTGTGTAATATTGCGAAAATTAGGCCTACCCTGACCCGAAAAGATGCAGAAAAATTGGTCCACGCTTTTGTTACCTCAAGGCTGGATTACTGTAACTCTCTATTATCAGGTAGCTCTAGTAAGTCCTTTAAAACTCTCCAACTAATTCAGAATGCAGCAGCACGTGTACTAACAGGAACTAAGAAGCGAGATCATATTTCTCCTGTTTTAGCTTCTCTGCACTGGCTCCCTGTAAAATCCAGAATTGAATTTAAAATCCTACTGTTAACTTATAAAGCTCTAAATGGTCAAGCTCCGTCATATCTTAGAGAGCTCATAGTGCCATATTATCCCACCAGAACTCTGTGCTCGGAGAATGCAGGGTTACTCGTGGTCCCTAAAATCTACAAAAGTAGATCAGGAGCCAGAGCCTTCAGCTATCAGGATCCTTTCCTGTGGAATCATCTTCCTGTTACGGTCCGGTAGGCAGACACCGTCTCCACATTTAAGACTAGACTTAAGACTTTCCTCTTTGATAAAGCTTATAGTTAGGGCTGGCTCAGGCTTGCCTTGTACCAGCCCCCAGTTAGGCTGACTTAGGCCTGGTCTGCCGGAGGACCCCCTATAATACACCAGGCACCTTCTCTCTCTCTCTCTTTCTCTCTCTCTCCCTCTCTCTCTCTCTCTCTCTCTCTTTCTCTCACTATTACTGCATTTTGCTAACTCGGCCATTCTGGCTGTCACTAACTCAGCTTCTTCGGAGACTTTGTGCTCCACTGTCTCTCAGGTTAACTCGTATTGAAGCGGTGCCTGGATAGTGTGACGTGTGTGGTTGTGCTGCTGCCGTGGTCCTGCCAGATGCCTCCTGCTGCATCATTAGTCATACTTCTACTGTTATTATTACACATATGATTATTGTCACACATGTATACTACCAGATATTAATATATTATTATTAATTATAATATTATTACTTTCATTAACGTTGTTGTAAGCTACTGTCATTACCGTCTGTCCTGCATCTCTCTCTGTCTCTCTCTCTTTCTGTCTCATTGTGTCATACGGATTACTGTTAATTTATTGTGTTGATCAATTCTGTACAACATCTATTGAACGTCTGTCCGTCCTGGAAGAGGGATCCCTCCTCAGTTGCTCTTCCTGGGGTTTCTACCGTTTTTTTTTCCCCCTGTTAAAGGGTTTTTTGGGGGGAGTTTTTCCTTATGCGCTGTGAGGGTCCAAAGGACAGAGGGATGTCGTATGCTGTAAAGCCCTGTGAGGCAAATTGTGATTTGTGATATTGGGCTTTATAAATAAAATTGATTGATTGATTGATTGAAGCTTTAGCTGTGACACAGTGGGTTGAAAGCTACTGGCTAATCATGCATGATGTGAGTTCATTAAGTGAGTGCCATGCTCCCAAAGGTGCATGGTGGTTGAAGTGTAGAAACTATATGTATATATATATATATATATACATATATATATGTATATGTATGTATATATGAGTAAGGGTATTTTATATATATTGTACTGGTTGTTACATTATGCAGTGCTTTATTCACTCACTTGAAGAGTACATGACCTCACATGTTTGTGTCATCTATTTGTTGTTGTTGCATTACTGTTGCTAGCCTAGAATTTGATAATAATCACAAACAATAATTCAAACCCTTTATTCCAAATTATCTTTAAGCATTATAATGTAATGTAATCAATAAGGTCTAATCAACCTCCTTATAACCTCGTTATGAAAATTTGGTATTCGATATTCGTTTTTTTATTTACTTATTTTTATTTTTTATTATTATTATTATTATTATTTTACATATTTTTTGGTGCTAAATGTAGTCTTTTGTTGTTGGTAAATGTAGGTTATCAATAACAGTCAAAACTTTTAAATTGCTTTGTTACAAATGTGAAAATATAGTGTCGCCTACCAACAGAGCTTGTGTGCACAGCACACTTGAGCGCATCCGTCTGAGGCTGTGGATCAATGCCAAGTTTAACCACTTTGTCACTATTCCCTCTAACTTGTAGCTGTTTTTTCATTAACTTTTGAATTTTATATGAATTTTTGTCAACGTTTGTTTCCCCCATTTTGTACAATAAATTATTGTTTAAAGTTTCAACAAGTTTCTTTTGGAGTGCGTGACACAAGTGTGTTTTGAAAACGGCCGCGGACTGTCACCTGCTCAATGCATCAGTACCTTCGGATGCCATGACAGTAATAGATTATAGATTAATAGAATAATAATTTTATTATTAATATAATATTAATGTTAAAATATCATTTACAGAGCAATTTAACAGACGATCACTGCTGCCCGACCCACAGGTGCATTTGCGGGTCCCGTGGGTTACGGGTTGACCCGCGCATCACTACTCAATTCAGTCTATAAAGGCTGTACACAACAGTAGACATTATATTCCATTCAGGCTGGCAGAACGAGCAGCCCATCGGCTCTACAGTGCATGGCACTACTGATTAACCATTTTATTGCAGCACAGAGTGTCTGCCAGCAACCAATTACTTGCAGAGGCTTCCTACAGCTTGTTTCAACGGTTCTGATTTAATCAGAAGACAAATTAAACAGGATGACTAGCCAATGTGAAAATCAAAAGAAAGCATAGAATAATGTACTGAAGGAGACTGTTGTGCCACCCCATTTTTTTGTAGTTTGAGAGCAAAGATCCGGTCGCCGCTGTGCAAAACTCTGCAATACAATTAGGTCCAAAAAAATCCCGGAGGAGTGCTTCGCAAGGAGTCTTTGAAAGCAGCCGAGCCTGTCGTAAAACCGTAGAGAGCAAGCAGCCACAATCCCCACAGCTAGGAATAAACCCACTCCTCCTTAATTTCTGTGCAGAACTTGTGCTCACTAATGTTTTGCACATATTTTTTAATCTTTATTGCTGCAATAGAAAGATACTGTCCACTCTTTGGACAGTGGACCAGAGCCCAACAAGGATGGTCATGCAGGGTCTTCACAGGTGAGGAGAGAATATAACTGGCTGAGAAAAAATATCTATAGCATTAAAGCGATCGGCGAGGGAAAAAAACAAAAGTTGGTGCGGGATACATGGGTGCGTCGCAGACAGTAGACAGGCTCTGGTAGAAGCGCTTTAAACCGAGACCTCTCGCTCTCAACCTATGGCTTTCGATGATGATGTTGATTTATTGAAATGTTATCAGACCCATATATCAGTTTGTTTTCAGTCTCTGGTTGTTTTAGTTACAATAGATTTATTAAAATGCTTTACAGACGATCTATAATTTATGCTCATGGTTCAACCTCCATTTCACATTAATTTTCATGTGAATCAGCATCATTTCAGTTTGCTGCTGCAGAGGAGACCTGTCCCCTCAACTACACAGACTATATAAATTTGGTCTGACAATAAGGTTCATATTGTATACAAGATAACAGCTTTCATTACAGATCAGTCAGATATAGTCAGGGCTTCATGTCTGTACAGACGTTATTTTAAGTATTCTCCTATCAGTAACTACTCCTCTGAAATTTGATAAGGGGTTACTGAAGAACTGACCATTAAGTAATAGTTTGCTCATCATTAGTTCCTCAGTAACTACTCTAATTTTGTGTACCTTAGTTCCTCAGTAACTACTCATTCGTTCCTCATTAGTTCCTCAGTAACTACTCTAATTTTGTGTACCTTAGTTCCTCAGTAACTACTCATTAGTTCCTCAGTAACTACTTTAATTTTGTGTACCTTATTGTTAAGTGCTACCGATGTCTCATTATTAATGATAACACACTGTTCTCGGTCAGACGGATAAGACTGAAAGTACTGTAACATTTTGTTGGAGAAATTAAATTTCGAGAGTTGATGAATGAGTATATTATGATTCAAAAGCTTTTTTGTAGGTCCAGAAAGACTGCCCCAACTACTTCACCTCAATCAATTGAAGATTTGAGCTGTTCAATAAAAATAGCAGTTCACAGTCTCTGTGGAATAATTCGGACTGAAGCCAAACTGTAGGGGATGTAGATAATTGTTTAAATCTACATAACTGAGCAACTGATGAGCGACAACTTTTTCAAGGACCTTAGAAAATACAGGCAATACACTAACTGGCCTATTATTGCATACATGGTAAGCTGTTCCTGATTTAAAAATAGGTATGACAAAGGTTAGTTTCCATTTACTGGGAAAGATCCTACTAGTAAGAGAAGGGCTGATAAGATGAATGAGAGTCAGGGATGGACTGGGACACAAATTCAGCCCGGGGCATTGAGGCGCTCTGGCCCACACACTGGCCCATGCACCGGCCCTCACGTTTCTACCTATGATCCTCTATATGCTTGTACACACTACACAAACGCACTGACTAATTGTAAGAGACATACAGGCTGAAGATGAGCAGCACGGTGTGTTTGAGTGTGTGTGTGTTGCAGAGGGGGTGGTTCACCTGGGAGTGGGCGTGTGTGCGTGCGGAAGTGTGTGTGCGTAAAGGTGGGCACTCACCGGTGAAGCGGATGAGAGAGAGAGAGAGAGAGAGAGAGAGAGAGAGAGAGTCAGGGTTGGGAGTAGCCGTAATTTTTGTTGACCGCTACTCATTCATTCATTAATCACCCTTTTTTCCTGTTTAATCCGCCAGTCTCATTTTTACATTTATCCATCCTTGCTGCGCTGTGATAGCTCTGTGCTGTTTTGTCTCATAATAAATGCACCAAAAGCATTGTTGGATCTCAGCATGTCTTTATCATGGTCTGCTGTAGCGCGTCGCAAATCTACGTGGAGGACCCAGCCTCATACTCTCAGCGGCTTTGAGGGTTTGTGTTTGGAAGCCGCAACATTTTGTCAACAAAAAAAGGCATTTAATGAAAATCATCAAGCCGCATCAAAGAACCAAGTCGTCATGCACCGACTAGCCCGAGAACAAAGGAGCCACAGCTAAGTGCCACACCACGCCATCCATTCACCTGGGAACAGGTAGGCCTGAACCTGTTAATGTTTGTGGATTGAGGAATCCGCTTCGATTGGAATGCATTGTGTCAAATGAGGACAATGTATTAAATGGATACGCTGGTTGCATTGGCGCATTGATGGTGGCGCATATTCTCCGTGCTTTATTGGATTGTGATGTCGGGACTTTGTGGTATATGTGGCGGCTGATGTTGTCTAAAGACCTACTGCTTGTTGAAAATGCTTGGATCGAATCTGCTCTGTCAATGAATTTAAATGCAATGTCTATGGATGGATTTGAATACGCTCTTGAATGAAATGTGATTGTGTTGCTTTATACAAAAATACAATCTAACGAAAATGAGTCAAATAAACGCTGATGCTGAATGTTCAAATATGGAACGTGAAAAGAGGGAAATCAAACTGACGGCCAAAGCAATGGAAAATAAAATCGAACGGTTGCAACATGAGCGCAAAAGTGCCGTTAATAAAATCAAAGAGCTTATTCCGCAAATAAAAGCGCACATGAAATCAAAAGAAAATGTAACTGAAATCCCCTCACAACTGAATAACTTGAATGCACTGTGTAAAAAGGCCACTGACCTGCACAACGAACTATTGCCACTTCTTCCTGATGATGAAGGTAAAAAACAAAAAGAGTGGTTTTCTAGCATTAGGGATTACAGTGATGCATTCAAGGAACAAGTGGAAAAATGGATAAAGGAAAATCCGCATGAAAACTCAAATGAATTACCACTTCAGACAAATACTTCTGAGCAACCAACAAAGGAAATAAATCACGCAGCACAAATTCCTGTCGAAAAAAGCAAGGATTTGTCTGTTGCTGACCCTCCAGTACTTGTTCCTACTGAACAAGATCCCCAGGATGAACTACAGCCCTGTGACAGCATCTCAAATGCAACCAAGAAATCACGCTCACATCATTCCTCATCCTTGGCTTCACGCTCATCTGCTCGCTTAAAAACGGAAACAAATCTTGCGATTTTGGCAGCAAAACAAAAGGCATTAAAGGAAAAACATGCATTGGATGAAGAGGAGTTAAAGCTACGCAAAAGAAGAGAACAGCTTTTACTGGAGAATGAAATCGCTGAGGAAATGGCAAAACTAAGTGTTATAAAATCACAAAGCAGTGTTGGCAGTAAATCAAAGTCAAAGGTTTCAGATGGGATGAACTCATACTATGAAAAGACGTGCTCAAAACAACAACTTAACATCAATGCTACGGAATTTGTCCCATCACTGCCAGTTAAACTAAAACCCAACGCAATTGAAACCACGCAGACAGTTATGAAGCCTAAAGTCACTCACTTACCTGACATAAAGCATCTCCCAGGTCCTTCTTACATGCTCCAACGTTATCTAGCCACTCCTGAAGATCCTGTGACCAATGTTACACAAACTGATGCATCACAAAACGACAGTGTGCTGGACATAATGAGAAAACAAAATGAAATTTCAACACTCTTGATGCAACAACACTGCCTCTCAGCACTCCCAAAAAGGGAAATTCCCATTTTCGATGGTAACCCACTCAAATACCATTCGTTTATTAAAGCATTTGAAAATGGAGTTGAGCGAAACACCAGCAACAACTGTGACAGACTCTACTTCCTTGAACAACACACCAAAGGGCATGCAAAGGGACTAGTGAGGAGCTGTCAGCACATTGAGACGAGCAGAGGATATGTGAAGGCAAAGGCTCTATTGAAAGAGCATTATGGCAATGAGCAAAAGGTGGCAGCAGCATACATGGAGAGAGCTTTGTCATGGCCCACTATTAAAACAGAAGATGTGAAAGCCCTCCAGGAGTACGGCCTCTTTCTGCGTGGATGCTGCAACGCTTTGGAGGATGTGCAGTATTTAAATGATCTGGACACACCCACAAACATGGTGGAAATCATCAAAAAACTGCCGTACAAACTCCGAGACCGCTGGAGGTGCGACGCATGTGACCTGCAGGAAAGGTACAACAGGAGAGCAAGGTTTGTGGACATTGCCAACTTTGTTGAAAAACAGGGAAAAATCTTGACAGACCCTGTGTTTGGAAACATTCAGGACACTGTTATAACAACTAAACAAATGAGACACAAACCTCCCCCTCGCTCCAGCATCAGAGGAACCAGCTTCGCTACCACAGTGAATCGTGTGGAGAGAACAGCTCAACCTGTGAATAAAGCTACATACATAAAACCACCAGCGAAGAAGATCTGTCCCTGCTGCACTGGAGGACACACATTGGATGTGTGTGCACGGTTGGAAAAAATGGCACACAAAGAGAAAATTGACTTCCTGAAGGAAAATGGTGCTTGTTTTCGCTGCCTGTGTATAGGACACATAAGCAAAAATTGCCAAAGGAAGATTTCGTGCTCGAAGTGTGGCCTAAGACATCCAACTGTGCTCCATAAGGATAGTGTGGCAACGGCAGAACCGGCTGAGAGAAGCATCCAGGTTACAGTGGACGACACCTTGGTTTCCAGTGGGCTTACAGGGGCTGGTGAGATGGATTGCAAGCTTCCTATCGTGCCGATCCAAGTGAAGGCGAAGAAGGGCAATAAAATCATTCTCACATACGCCTTTTTGGACCAGGGAAGTACTGCGGTGTTCTGTACTGAGAGTCTGAAGCAGAAGCTCAATTTGTCTGGGAAGAGAGCCAACATTCTTCTCAGGACCATGGGGCAGGAGAAGGTGGTCAGTAGCTACATCGTGCCAGAGCTGGAGGTGGCAGCACTTGAAGATGACAGCTTCATTGAGTTGCCAAAAGCGTACACTCAGTTGTCAATGCCAGTCCACAAAGCAAACATACCCACAAATAAGGATCTGACAAGGTGGCCATATTTAAAACACATCTCCTTACCACAGATTGAGGCTGGAGTTGAGTTGCTGATTGGAACGAATGTTCCACGAGCCATGGAACCGCTGGAAGTCATCCGCAGTGAGCACAATGGACCCTACGCTATAAGGACGGTGCTGGGCTGGACGGTAAATGGACCACTGACAGGAAACGGTGGAAAGGCCAATTACTGTGAGCAGCCAGTAACTGTGAACCGTGTGTCCATTGTAAATTTGAATGAACTGTGGCAACAGCAATTTAAGATGGACTTTCCAGAATCTGCTGTGGAGGAACAAGTGGGTCCGTCCAGGGAAGACCTGAGGTTCATGGACATGGTCACAAAGTCAGCCAAACATGTCAATGGTCACTACCAGGTCGCCCTGCCTTTGAAAAATTCAAACATCAGCATGCCAAATAACAGGAAAGTAGTGGAACAACGTCAAAACCATCTGAAGAGGAGGCTCCAGAGGGATCCAGTGTTTTACAGGGAGTATAACACCTTTATTAATGATCTGCTTGGTAAAGGCTATGCTGAAAGAGTTCCTGATGCAGAGCTGGAAAGAAGTGATGGCAAGGTCTGGTACATACCGCACCATGGTGTCTACCACCCGACAAAGGGAAAACTCCGAGTTGTGTTTGAT
Source organism: Epinephelus awoara (assembly GCA_035609425.1). Lineage (NCBI taxonomy): Eukaryota > Metazoa > Chordata > Actinopteri > Perciformes > Serranidae > Epinephelus > Epinephelus awoara. The sequence goes on along the minus strand of CM069302.1, from coordinate 43,057,376 downwards.
TGTGGTGCCAGTTACAAAGGACAATCTCTGAATGAAGAGCTGTTGCAAGGGCCCGATCTAACCAGCTCACTGATTGGAGTTGTGACCAGGTTCAGGAGGGAACCTGTGGTCATCATGGCTGACATAGAAGCTATGTTTCACCAGGTGCAAGTGCCCCCAGATGATGCTGATCTGTTGCGATTCCTCTGGTGGTCACAAGGAGACTTGAACCAAGCACCATGTGAATACAGGATGAAGGTACATCTTTTCGGAGCTACATCCTCCCCTAGCTGTGCCAACTTTGCCCTCAGGAAATGTGCAGAGGATTTTGGACATGAGCATAAGGAGGAGACAGTGGACAAGCTGCAGCACTGCTTTTATGTGGATGATTGTTTGGTGGCAGTTGCAACAGAGGAGGAGGCACTGACCCTCTGTCATGAGCTCATGTCTCTGTGCGCTAAAGGGGGATTCTGTTTGACCAAGTGGCACAGTAACAGATCTGAAGTGCTCAAGACAATCCCAGAGCCCCGCAGAGCTAAAGGCATGGAGCAGTTGGACCTGGACCGGGAGTTTGTGCCCATTGAAAGAGTGCTGGGTGTAGAGTGGTGTATCAAGTCAGACACCTTTAAATTCAAAATTGTATGGAAGGACAGACCACTCAACCGCAGAGGCATCCTTTCTACTGTAAGCTCCATTTATGACCCTCTGGGCATGTTAAGTCCCCTTGTTCTGACAGCAAAAAGGATCTTGAGGGATTTGTGCAGAAGAGGAGTTGGTTGGGATGATCCCATACCAGAGACTGTCTCCAAAGAGTGGCTTAAGTGGGTGCAAGGGCTCCACCTACTGGACAACTTTGAGCTGCCCAGATGTCTAAAACCTCTGGAGTTTGGAGATGTTATTACTGCGCAACTACACCATTTCTGCGATGCTTCTGAGGAAGGCTATGGTACAGTCACTTACCTGCTGTTACAGAATGAGCACCTCCAAATGCACAGTGCTTTCATTATGGAAAAGGCTCGTGTTGCCCCGCTGAAGACAGTTACAATTCCAAGAATGGAACTGATTGCTGCAACAATGGCCAGTCGCATGGATGTCCTGTGGAAGAAAGAACTACACATGAGTCTTCAGGAATCTGTGTTTTGGACTGATAGTGCTTCTGTGCTGAAATACATTAACAACGAAAGCTCCAGATTTAAGGTGTTTGTTGCCAATCGTGTTTCGGAGATCCTGAAATCATTTCACCCTGCTCAGTGGAGGTACGTGGATACAGCTTCAAATCCAGCAGACGCAGCATCCAGAGGGCTCAAAGTGGAGGCATTTCTGAAGGACAGACTCTGGTTAACAGGACCGCCGTTTCTTTGCCAACCTGAAACAGAATGGCCTGTGAACCCTGAGCCTGTGAGTCATCTCCCCCAGGACGATCCAGAGGTGAAGAAAACTGCTGTTGTCAATGCTGTACAAGCTGAAGAGGATCCCACTACTCACCTGATCCATCATTATTCCTCGTGGATCCGATTAAAGAAAGCTGTGGCGTGGTGGCTGGAATACAAAGAATGGTTGTGGTCCTGTATCAGGAAGAGAAAAAGGCTAATAGCCAATCAGAGTGAAGAGAGCATGCAGCAACAGAGGATGATGGAGCAGGAAAGGTGCACATTTAAAGGTGCAGCTGTCCTGGGTGCTCCCACAGTGGAGGACATTGACAAGGCTGAGCTGGCCATAATTCAGTTTTGCCAGAAGAGAAAGTTTTTTGAGGAGCTCTCGTGTCTGGAAAAGGGACAAAATGTCAAGAAAAATAGTCACCTGTACAAGTTGTGTCCAAGGCTGGAGGATGGAGTCTTGCGTGTGGGAGGACGGCTCAGCAAAGCAGCACTGCCTTTGGAGTCTAAGCATCCTATCATTCTGGCAAAAGACCTTCATATTTCTACCCTGCTGCCGAGAAATATACATCAAGAGGTAGGACACAGCGGCCGCAACCACATGTTGTCCAAGCTCAGGGAGAAATACTGGATGACAGGAGCAAGTACTGCCATTAGGAAAGTTCTGTCCAAGTGCACCATCTGCAGAAGACTTAATGCCACTCCAGTTTGCCAGCAGATGGCAGACTTGCCCACAGACCGACTCAAGCCTGATGAACCTCCATTCACATGTGTAGGGGTTGATTATTTTGGACCCATCGAAGTGAGGAGCAGGAGGAGTGCAGTGAAGAGGTATGGTGTCCTATTTACCTGTCTTGTATTGAGAGCTATTCACATCGAGGTGGCACCTTCTCTGGACACTGACTCCTTCATAAATGCACTAAGGCGTTTTATAGCCAGAAGAGGACAGGTCTGCGAGCTGCGCTCTGATAATGGGACAAATTTTGTGGGTGCAGAACGTGAGCTAAAAACAACGATTGCGCAGTGGAACCAGGCACAGGTGCATGATGTGTTACTCCAAAAGGGCATTAAGTGGACGTTCAACCCCCCTGCTGGATCACATCATGGAGGAGTGTGGGAAAGGCTTATTAGATCGGTGAGGAAAGTCCTGAACTCCACTCTCAAAGTACAACGCTTGGATGAGGAAGGACTCCACACAGTTCTTTGCGAAGTGGAAGCCATTATTAACAGCAGGCCCATCACCAAGGCCTCCACAGATCCTAACGACCTGGAAGCACTGACGCCCAACCATCTGTTACTGCTTAAAAACCAGCCTTCATTACCACCTGGAGAGTTCCAAGCAGCAGACCTGTACGCACAGAGAAGATGGAGACAAGTCCAGTACATATCTGATCTGTTCTGGAAGCGCTGGACAAAGGAGTACCTGCCTCTGTTACAGGAACGACAGAGATGGACTGGGGTCCAGAGAAACCTTGTCGCAGGAGATCTAGTTTTGCTTATGGACAGTACTGCACCTCGTAATTCTTGGATTATGGGACGTGTTTTGCAAACTTTTCCAGATCGCAAGGGATTTGTGCGTCAAATTCGGATTAAGACAAGAACCAGTTGCTTGGACAGACCCATATCCAAGGTGTGTTTGTTGCTGGAGAAGGAGGACGCAGCATGAGGACGTTGCTGGCCTCTATATGGACGTTGTGTTTTTTTTTTTTGGACTTGAGCTGGACTTTGCACTAATCGGTCATGACGACCAGAAGAAGGAATATTTGGTGTAATGACCTTTTCATGGACTTGAGCAATTTATTAGACATTTTTGCATTATCGTTGAAATTGATATGATGATTTATTATGTCTTCTATTGTGTTTTGAAATGTGAATTATTATGTGAGACCTAATAATTAGGGGCTGGTGTGTAAGAGACATACAGGCTGAAGATGAGCAGCACGGTGTGTTCGAGTGTGTGTGTGTTGCAGAGGGGGTGGTTCACCTGGGAGTGGGCGTGTGTGCGTGCGGAAGTGTGTGTGCGTAAAGTTGGGCACTCACCGGTGAAGCGGATGAGAGAGAGAGAGAGAGAGAGAGAGAGAGAGAGAGAGAGAGAGAGAGTCAGGGTTGGGAGTAGCCGTAATTTTTGTTGACCGCTACTCATTCATTCATTAATCACCCTTTTTTCCTGTTTAATCCGCCAGTCTCATTTTTACATTTATCCATCCTTGCTGCGCTGTGATAGCTCTGTGCTGTTTTGTCTCATAATAAATGCACCAAAAGCATTGTTGGATCTCAGCGTGTCTTTATCATGGTCTGCTGTAGCGCGTCGCAAATCTACGTGGAGGACCCAGCCTCATACTCTCAGCGGCTTTGAGGGTTTGTGTTTGGAAGCCGCAACACTAATTATTATACAAAGACATCAGTAATTGTCTGCCCTGCCCTGCCCTGCCCTGCCCAGCCCTGCTCTTGTATTACATAAACCCAATTTATATCTCCATGGCTCACAGCCATGAACTAAGGAGGTATAAATTGGGCAATAGGCCCTGTAGTCAACTTTTAGTCAACTTATTACTACAACAAAAAAAAAACCTACTTAATACTGGAGTAGTAGAGTAATACTGACAGACATATTTCTGACTCAAGACTTGCATTATGCCTGGTATGCGCTACACGCTGGTACTCACCAATTATCCCCGGTATATCCTCGTCTTTCACGGCGTATGTGATGTCATTGGGTTATTCTTGTCCTATTTTTATTACTTTCACTATTATTTGAGTCACTGCCAGAACATGTGCCAGTCGACATGTTGGAGTAACCTAAAAGCGTCTAGCGTCAGCAGATGGCAGGAGCTACATTTGCAGCGTCATATGTAAACTATCAAGCTACTGTATCTTCCACAGGAAGTTCTGACAAATGTTTCAGAATAAAAGCCTATTTAGAAAATGGAGGGATTCTCTCAGCCAAGGTTATGAGGGGCTTTTAATTTGAAACAAGAGTTGAGTTTGAAATGACGGTGCGATATGTTAACTTTATGAAGACAACGTAGTGGATAAAAAGTAAATATATAAACACACAGAGATTAATAAATAAGGGACTGTCTATAATGTAGTTTGTTTCAAATGAAGCTGGGAGCCTCTGCAGTTGTGGTGAGTAAAAGCCCCGCGGCTATTTGTTAATGTTATTACTTTGAATGTCCAACCGTGAGGATGTACCATTGTTTGCTAGCTTGATGCTAATAACAGTAACGTTAACTCAGCGGGTTGACAAAGTGCCTCTGCTGTTTCACACCATAATTTCCCCCTTTTACTCTGTGTGGTAACATCCCTAGAGTAAATATTAAAAATGCTGGGGTGTTGTTGTCATACAGTTGTCTACAGCAGCAGATCGTTCTGTGTTTCTACTGGTCAAGATGACGGTTGTGATGGGAGAACTGGATCCCAGTGAAGGGCAAGTGGTCCATAACTTTAATTTTGGAGACAAAAAAGATGTAGGCTTAGCGCCCCGTGGTCCATTGCCTGATAGGAAATGTAGAATACTCAAAAGTACTTTAAAAGTGCTTGAGTTACTTTTCTCAGGGAGTAACATTGGAAGTACTTTTAAAGTACTACTTTAAAAGTACTTCCAATGTTACATTCCCATTTTAAGATGGCTTCATTTTAAGATGGCTTCAGATATTGGTATGCATGTCTCAAAGACATGGTCAAGCTATCTTGTTTCAACTGGAGTATTATGATGATAATATGATAATGGTCTATTTATATTTTACTGTAAAATCTTATAAAATGTTATTGAGTGTAAATGATAATTACTTATTTTTTCAATATTTAACTTGCATTATTTTTAATTTCCTTGAGAGCCCTGCGTAATGGGATTAATAAGGTAAAAACAAACAAACAATAACTGAATGAACAAGTTAAAAATGTAAAATATTGCTTCAAATGAAGAAGGATATGGTAATGTACTGTGATTTTTTTTATATAACAATTGTTTTCAACAGAAGATGAACATAAACAGGAGGTGAAATTAAGTTTATAAAAGTGTTTAATGAATAAATTATTGAATTAAATGAATATCATAGAAAAGTATCATAGAATAATTAATTTTAAATATACAATAACAATACATTTATAATGATCTATACACAGATCATGACAACATTTTAAGATATAATATGTAGTTTTTCCACATAAAAAATTCTAAAAACGACTAAACCAATATTATATATTTTGTTTAGTTGTGTACTTTGATTATCAGAAATGTTTCCAACAATTTTTCAAACCCAGATAAATATGAAATATTAATAACAGTTACGGACCGTGTCATTAGGTCGCAACTAATGACTGGTAACTGCAGTTACCATAGACATTAAGTGAAGGAGGAAAAGAAGAAGCAGACCGGATGTGACGTCAGAGAATGAACGTTACTGTTGCTAGGCTACGCTAACTACTCACGGATCATGGTTATACATTAACGGTTGCTGCACCTTCTGACACCGAAGCTGTCCCGGTAAACAAGCCGGTAAAACGGAAACGTACGGGTCTGATGTTATCAAAATATTAACAATTTCCACCAGTGTATTGCAAGCACTGCTGCCCGCCGGGGCACCAGCGCTGCGGAGCGGTGTGGGGCGAAGGCTGGCTAACCGCTGACTGTAAAGCTAAGTAACTAGCCGTTTGCTCAAATAACTAACGTTAGCAGATTGCTAACCGCTCAGCTAAAGTAAGTAGCATTTCTGAATAGAGTGTAAATAACTGAGGTTAGCGAGACAGTCGCTAAAAAAGAGAGCCATGACTTTAACACACGGAAAACCGGACATTATAATCAGTTTATGATAAAAACAAAACGGACGGGACGTGAAAAGTGGACATGTCCGGGCAACAGAGGACGTTTGGTCAGCCTAAGTAACGTTGCTACACCGGCCGACGGACACCATTTGCATAAAGTGAAACATAAAGTGAATATAACTTCAGTAATACAGTATATCTCGTCCATGAGCATATCTCTGCTGCTGAAGCTCGCTCTGCCATAAAAACTGCCATGGTCGGTTTCAGTTACACTTAGTGAGGAACGTTAGATCGGTATTATATAACTACAACTACCATGATCCCACAGTACTTCGCGACGTCATCCAACTCCGTCTTCTGTTTTTGTTTTGGTTTGGTTTGAGACCCCTAGCGGCAGATAATCACATATTGTACGTTTAAATTAAATTATAACAAATTATAGCACAGCATTTGTACCAGCAACACAATAGTATTGCATAGTGTTTCCAAGATGCTGTGCATGCTTTCATGGATAAGGCCCTTAGAAATTTATCTAAAGAAATGGAAATACCCCTTTTATAACAAACCTTTTTTATATAAACCCAAGTGTGTTTAACATTGTCTCATTCTCAGATTTGATATAAAGACTATCAAAGTTGGCTCATTTGTGGAGACAGCCCCCCTCAACCCAACCCATGTGAACGACAGGCAACCAGTGAAAATCACCGCCATATATGGGCTACCATCTCAGGTAAAGTAATCAAAAGATCTTGAATAAAATATGTAAAGAAGATTACAGAGGAACCAGGCAATGTGCCACCAATGGACAATACTGTCAAATTGTTGACAAAAAAAAAAATCATTCACAATCCCAGGAACAAATGGTACCTTAAGAAGGTAGGGTACCTGTATAAATGTAAAAATGTAATCAATTTGTAAACATAATCATTCTGTACATACTATGTTTTATTATTAAATGCTGAGTATTTTCATATGGTTTTGCATTCTTTTTTGACATTTGTAATTAAAGTTTAACTGAAAAAAAAAGATAAAATGTTAAATTCAACTGATAAAAAAGGAATATTGAATCGTGATACCTTAAGGCATCTTGAGACAGTAAAATTTCTAAGACATCTTGAGACATCTTAAGACATCTTCATATTTCCAAGACATCTTAAGACATTTCAAGACATCTTAAGACCCATGTCTTATAGACATGTCTTGACTTACTAAGACGTCTCAAGACATCTCAACAAATGTGTCTTAATACACATCTTAAGACATCTTGAGACACGTTGATGGCTGGGTATGTAACTGAGTTACTTTACTCAGGGAGTAACGCAGTAAAGTAACTGGTTACTTTTTAAAAAAGTAACGCAGTAACGTACTTTGATTACTTTTAAAGTAACCCTTACCCAACACTGTTGACGGATTCCCTGTACCCTTCTCCTCCCAAGTCAAGAGCCTCTGCATCATTCTGGTTAGCATCCTCTCATCTCCAGACTCCGCCCATCACTGTCTCAATCCAGCACTGAAATCCTGGTTCACTCATTTATCACATCCCACATCGCCTACTGCAACGCCCTCCTCACCAGGCTCCCCACCAAACTCATCAACAGACTGCAAATCATTCAGAACTTAGCCGCCCGGTTCACCACCTGCACCAAATCATATGACCACATCACCCCTGTTCTCATCCAACTTCACTGGCTCCCTGTACAATACCGCATCAACTACAAAAACCTTCTCCTCACCTACAAAGCTCTCCACAATATAGCCCCACTTACCTCTGTGACCTCCTTCAGGAATACACCCCCTCCCACACCCTCCACTCAACCTCTGCTGGACTCCTCACCATACTCACCTCACGCCTCAGTACCATGGGTGCCCGCGCCTTCAGCTGCTTGACACCCAGACTCTGGAACTCCCTCCCCCCACACATAAGACAGTGAGACTTCATCACATCATTCAAATCCCAACTCAAAACCCACCTGTTCAAACTGGCATATTTACTCTAATTGGACACTGTGCACGACACTTGTTTTTATGTTGATGTTTTGTTTTAATGATGTCTTTTATCTTCGACGCTCTGTAAGGTGACCTTGGGTGACTTGAAAGGCGCCTCCAAATAAAATGTATTATTATTTATTATTATCATAAAATGAACTGTCCTAAGCAGGAGGATTATATAAAACCATGATCTGAAAATGCACTTGAAGTGATAAACAAATATTAAGGCAGAGATATTCAATCTGCACATCATAATCCAATACAGTTTCTCTACATTCAATCGAATTTTGAATCTAAATTGCAACTCCACCTCCTTTGCCAGTTTTTCAATCTTTCCTAAAGCATTTATATTCAGGAACATCAATTAAACTGTTTTGAATCCTACTGTGGAGCCAGGTTTCACTGAGGCACAGAAAGTGTAGATTTTATCTATTAACAATGTTTTAATTTCATCATGTTTAGGGAGTAAACTGCGAACATTAAGATGCCCACCAAATATGCCCTTAAGCTTTATATCTCTTTCCCATATCATTTTCACATGATTCACTGTTGGGAAAATTTGGTGAGGTTTACTTACTAATTTTCCGTTTGTTTAAGGGGACTGTCCAGCTTGTTTGGTAAGAGAAAGGACTTTTAATGGTTCAAGTAGGGGGTGTGTCTGTGGATGTGGTGGAACCATTGTGATGGGGACTGGGACCGCTTGAGCATCAAGTAGTAATGGACCGGTCAGCACTGGATTGATGGGTGGTCATGCTGCGGTGATGAGGTGGACAGGTGGATTTGGGAGCACGTGGATGATAGACGCCGTATGCCAGGTTGGCAGAGAGCATTCGTGCACCAGCTCTGTTCAGATGGAGACCATCTGAACCAAAGAGACAACCATGCACCAGAAGAGGTTGAAGTTATCAATAAAGTTCAGTCCATTGGTGTCGCATTCAGATGAATGCAAGGTGCCGAGGGAGAATAACCCCACTGAAACGACCGACTACACGCCGGAGGGTGGATGTTGCAGATATACACTGTGATTTACACTTGTGGGACTGTTTGAGGACGTGAGAGAGGCAGATAAAATCTCAATAACAGTTCAGACTGCTGTTTTGAATGCCATTTGTACCGACATGTATGACGACCCTGTCAACCTCAGGGTAGGATTTTTAGGGCCCGAACGACGCAAAAAATCACCAACCTTTGCACAAAGGTCCAGTCCTATGCCAGATTGCCTCAGCTGCAAAAGCAGGCCAATAGTCCTGATGGTGGCGCTACAGCAACCCTCTAAAGTTCAAAATTTTGAAAATTCACAACAAATCTACCATATGTGCTACAAATTTGCAACTTTCAAGTCCATCACTCCGTTTTTTCTCAAAAACTGTAAAACTTCTTAAACCTATCTCCTCCCACAATTTTTTCTCAATTGACACCATTGCTACAGAGCATCTTCAGACTGTTCTACATAAACGATACACACAGATTTTTGATTTATTGAAAATTGAGCCTACAGTGCATCAAAATGTTTGACTGTAAAAAGTATTGTAAACATATACTTGCAAATTCTTGCTAAATACATTTTCAATGTTCATTAAAAAAATGACAAAATTTTGGAGTTATGGTAGATGATGTTTGGAAAATATCAAAATTTTATCACAAAACTGAATTTTTTACAGCATTTTGAATTTCGCTCTCATGCAAACAATTGGTCCAGTCAAAGGTCCAGTCCCATGCCAGATGGACAACTGGAAATGCAAGACAGTAATCCTGATGGTGGCGCTACAGCAAGCCTCTAGATTTCAAAACTTTGAAAATTCATAACAAATCAACCATATGTGCTACAGCTTTGGAACTTTCACTTTGAAATTTGCTTTTCCATTGCATGGATGGCTACTGTCTGGCAACTTGATGCTTGGCTTAGTCAATTTGTGAAGCCACACATGAACTGTCACTTACCAATTAGCTCAGTGAGATAGCAGACGGACATCAGTCTCAGAATTTGTGAGTTCAAGTTCAAGTTTATTTTCTAACATGAAAGTCCTATGTTCAGGCATCATGCTATGTGGATTAGAGACTATAATAATTATGATCCAGGCAGGTTTGCGGCGAGACAAATACTCTTTATCAACACTTTTCCCTGTTATCCCTTGTCTCTTTTCCCTGTTTGTTTGGCTTAGCTATCAGTCAATATGCAGAGTCTATCCAATAGCTACTTTTACATTTTAAAAAATGTTTTCACCTTTGTCACCATGGATAATGTTTAGCTTTAAGCTAGATCAGGCCAGTTTATTCATAATTGCTAGCAGTTAATGTTATCCTTACTTTCTTGTTTTTGAGTTTTTTCTTTCCTTTGTATTATGAGTCTGATCACTTCAGCCACTCATCCACAATTTGAAGGGTATGCCATAATTATATGATGTAACTTCTATGTTGTGATATGCTTTGTTTTAGTGTGTGTGTTGCTCAGAATTGCCTAATTTTGCATAAAATTGCCCGCCCCCGACCATTGCTGCGCAGCAGCTGTAATTATTATTATTATTAGGGCCCGAGCACCGACCGAAGGCTGGTGAAGGCCCAATTGAAACTGCTCCATTTATTATTAGGGCCCGAGCACCTAGCGGTGTGAGGACCCTATTGAAATGCAAGGATTTATTATTATTATTATTAGGGCCCGAGTGACGACGAAGTTGTCCATGAGGACCCTATTGTGATCTTGCTGTTTATTATTAGGGCCCAAGCGACGACGAAGTCGTCCGTGAGGATCCTATTGTAATCGCGCTGTTTATTATTATTATTATTTATTATTGTTAGGGCCCGAGCAACGACAAAGTCGTCCTGGAGGACCCTATTATAATTGCGCTGTTTATTATTATTATTTATTATTATTATTAGGGCCGGAGCACCTAGCGGTGCGAGGACCCTATTGAAATGCAAGGATTTTTTATTATTATTATTATTCTTCCTCCAAATGAATTGCCTTTTTGGGAGCCTTAACATACCCTAAAACTCATGAAACTTTGCACACATCTCAGAACTGGTGAAAAATTTGATATTTCAAGTGTCTCGTGCGCGGGTTCCAAAAAATGGTTCAGTAGCGCCCCCTACAAAAGTTTGAGGAAACAGCCCCTGAAGCTAGTTTAACCTACATGTATGAAACTTGGCAGGCTTATGTAACCCTCTGAGACATACAAAAAAGCCTCTTGGAGGCATGCTCTAAAGCCAACAGGAAGTCGGCCATTTTGAATTTACTGTGCAATTTTGATGCATTTTTGGCCATTTCCAGGGGTCATAAATGAATGAACTTGTCCTAGAGATTTCATCCAATCGACTTCAAACCTTGGTCTGTCCCATCCCAAGACCTTGAAGATGAAAAGTTATCAAAAGCTTGAGTTTTCGTCAATGCGTGAGATCGTGGGATGGCGTCAAAGTTAGGGGTCTCGCCACTAAACAGAAGTAGTTTATAACTCCAGCATACATTATCCAATCTTGCCCAAACTTCACAGGATTGATGCCAGTCCCATTCAAACACATCTACATGTCAATAATTAGAGATAAATATAGCACCCCCTACTGGCAACAGGAAATGTCATGTTTTAGACTTTAATGTGCATTTCCTACAGAATTGACGAGATCCATCTGAAACCTCGACAAAAAAGTCATAATATGTTGATGACGCTTTATTGTGGAAATTGTGAGTTTTTGTCAAAGGGCGTGGCCACGGCCTGGCGGCGAACTTTGATGTTTTGCTGTGATGATAAACGTTGCTGTAACTTGACTCCACGTGGGAATATCTTGCCAAAACTTCACACATATGATGACAGTCCAGCCCTGAACACATCTACAGAGGAATTTTGAATCACCGCCATAGCGCCACCTACTGGCAACAGAAAGTTATTTTATACATTCTTTGATGTCCCTCTTCTAGCAGGTTAATAAGACCCACCTCAAACTTGCTGGTCTAACTGTGCGTTCACACCAAACGCGAATGAAGCGAATTACTTGCGCGTAACGCGAGTAACGCGCCGCCCGTAACACCCGAGTTTCGACGCCTGACCACTTTGTCAATTCGCGTGAGTAGCGGGGAAGCCAGCGGCTGTGCTAACTGGAGCTAAGCTAGCGCTAACGTTCGTAGTACAACCATTCTGCAAACTAATTACAGACACATATTTACAGAACTTACCAAGTAGACCAGTCTCCTCGGCGTCTTTCACCCAAGCCTGCTCCTTTTTGTTGCGAACTCTGTAGAGTAGACACGTAGTATCATATAGCTCCGGGTAGCCACTGAAGACCGTGGCAGAGATAACCACCATCGCCGCTTTGTACCTGCTCTTGAAGTCCCAAATGCCTCGGAGGGCCAAACGCTGTCGTTATTGGGATCACCCGATCCTGCAGAAGCACATCCAACTTGGCGAGTTTCACCACCTCCTCCAGGAACTCCGTCTGGATGATAGCCGCTTTCAGCGGTACTTCAGGCTGACTGGGGACCAGTTTGAGGACCTGTTGGCGAGGGCTGGCACCAGGATCTCCCGGCAGGACACCAGCTACAGGCGCTACATTTCAGATGGGGAGTGTCTGTCCATCTGTCTCCGGTGAGTAGCAGTTTATTGTTGTGTCAACAACTGGATGTCAGCCATGACGTCGGGAGAATCTCAACGCTGATTGGCTTTCGCGGCTATGACTCACGCGAATTCGCCTCAAAAGTTCAATATTTTCAACTCGAGCGATGAGGCGTTGGACGCGAATTTCGCGTCTATCGCGTCTATCGCGTCCATCGCGCCGCCCGGCGCGAATTCGCGTCTAATCGCGTCTTTGCATTGACTTTGTATGTAATCTTGACGTGCGAATTGGCGAATTCACGTTTGGTGTGAACGCACCTTAAGTCCTTAGACCTTGATGACACTTAAAAATGAAGCTTTTGAGTTTTCATCAAACGCTGTCACCGTGGCGCTGCCTTGTTGCCATCAAACACGATGTTGTTTTGAAGGGACAAGGGATGCTTGAAAACTCACCAAACGTGGCATACACATCACAGGTCGCAAGTCCTGTTGTCTGATGTGATTTTTGTGCTTTGATGCACCAAGATGGCTCAACAGCGCCCCCTACAATGTTTCAATTAAGCAGCCCCCAAAGCTGGTTTGACCTGGATATATGAAACTTGGTAGGCACCTGTAACACTCTATTACGTACAAAAAAGCCTCTTGGAGCCATGCTCCAAACCCAACAGGAAGTCCGCCATTTTGAATTTACTTGTGCCACTTTTGTGCATTTTTGCCCATTTCCACGGCATGTAAATTAACGAACTTGTCCTACAGATTTAACCAGATTGGCTCCAAATTTGGTGTATGTAAGCGTGACTATGTTGTGACCAAAAGTTATCACAGGATTTGCCCAATGTTGAATGGCGCGCCCACTGCTGAGTGTTGAGTCTTGAGGTCTCGCCATGAAAAACGAAATTGCTGTAGCTCTGGCATAAATGGTCCAATCTCCACCAAACTTCACATGATTCATATTAGTCCCACCCTGAACACATTTTCATTACCATATTGCCTGATAATCATAGCGCCACCTAGTGTCGAAAGGAAATACTTCTCATCAGACACTTATCTGTGGATTAACCTGAAATTTCAATGCTGTGGTCTATATTTGATGTTCACAAACATGACATATCATTAGTGTCTATGTGTGCTGCAGAAGGTTTAATTTTGATGTCTCGCCATGAAACAGGAAATTGCTATAAATTTGTAGTAAATGGTCCAATGTCCACCAAACTTGACATGATTCATATTTGTCCCACCCTGAACACATTTATATGACAATATTCTGTTATAGTCATAGCACCACCTAGTGGTGAAAGGAAGTACTTCTTACCAGACACTTATCTTTGGATTCACCTGAAATTTCAGTGCTGTGGTCTATATTTGATGTATACAAACGTGACATATCATTATGTCTATGCGTGTGCAGAGGGATTATTTTTGATGTCTTGCCATGAAACAGGAAATTGCTATAAATTTGTAGTAAATGGTCCAATGTCCACCAAACTTGACATGATTCATATTTGTCCCACCCTGAACACATTTATATGACAATATTCCGTTATAGTCATAGCACCACCTAGTGGTGAAAGGAAGTACTTCTTACCAGACACTTATCTTTGGATTCACCTGAAATTTCAGTGCTGTCCCAGCAAACACATAACGTTCCCATAACATTCCCAGAATGTTCCCTACAAGTTTCCTACTGAACGTTCCCTAAAGAACATTCTAAGAACGTTGTATAAATGTTTGTGTTTAATGTAACATTCCTAAAACGTTCTAATAACCGGATGCCTGTAACGTTTTTTTTTAAAGTAACCTTCAGAATGTTCCCCTAAGGTTCCCATTTAGTTGCATTTTGGATAACGTTCCCACAACGTTCCAAGAAAGTTCTACACATATTTGGTTTTTAATGTAACATTCTTAAAACGTTCTACTAACCACATGCTTGTAACGTTTTTCTGGAGTAATTTTTAGAATGTTCCCCTAAGGTTCTCGTTTGGTTGCATTTTGGGTAACCTTCCCACAACGTTCCAAGAAAGTTCTACACATATTTGGTTTTTAATGTAACATTCTTAAAACGTTCTACTAACCACATGCTTGTAACGTTTTTCTGGAGTAATTTTTAGAATGTTCCCCTAAGGTTCTCGTTTGGTTGCATTTTGGGTAACCTTCCCACAACGTTCCAAGAAAGTTCTACACATATTTGGTTTTTAATGTAACATTCTTAAAACGTTCTACTAACCACATGCTTGTAACGTTTTTCTGGAGTAATTTTTAGAATGTTCCCCTAAGGTTCTCGTTTGGTTGCATTTTGGGTAACCTTCCCACAACGTTCCAAGAAAGTTCTACACATATTTGGTTTTTAATGTAACATTCTTAAAACGTTCTACTAACCACATGCTTGTAACGTTTTTCTGGAGTAATTTTTAGAATGTTCCCCTAAGGTTTTCGTTTGGTTGCATTTTGGGTAGCCTTCCCACAACGTTCCAAGAAAGTTCTACACATATTTGGTTTTTAATGTAACATTCTTAAAACGTTCTGCTAACCACATGCTTGTAACATTTTTCTGGAGTAATTTTTAGAATGTTCCCCTAAGGTTCTCGTTTGGTTGCATTTTGGGTAACCTTCCCACAACGTTCCAAGAAAGTTCTACACATATTTGGTTTTTAATGTAACATTCTTAAAACGTTCTACTAACCACATGCTTGTAACGTTTTTCTGGAGTAATTTTTAGAATGTTCCCCTAAGGTTCTCGTTTGGTTGCATTTTGGGTAACCTTCCCACAACGTTCCAAGAAAGTTCTACACATATTTGGTTTTTAATGTAACATTCTTAAAACGTTCTACTAACCACATGCTTGTAACGTTTTTTTGGAGTAATTTTTAGAATGTTCCCCTAAGGTTCTCGTTTGGTTGCATTTTGGGTAACCTTCCCACAACGTTCCAAGAAAGTTCTACACATATTTGGTTTTTAAAGTAACATTCCTAAAACGTTCTACTAACCACATGCTTGTAACGTTTTTCTGGAGTAATTTTTAGAATGTTCCCCTAAGGTTCTCGTTTGGTTGCATTTTGGGTAACCTTCCCACAACGTTCCAAGTAAGTTCTACACATATTTGGTTTTTAATGTAACATTCTTAAAACGTTCTACTAACCACATGCTTGTAACGTTTTTTTTGGAGTAATTTTTAGAATGTTCCCCTAAGGTTCTTGTTTGGTTGCATTTTGGGTAACCTTCCCACAACGTTCCAAGAAAGTTCTACACATATTTGGTTTTTAATGTAACATTCTTAAAACGTTCTACTAACCACATGCTTGTAACGTTTTTCTGGAGTAGTTTTTAGAATGTTCCCCTAAGGTTCTCGTTTGGTTGCATTTTGGGTAACCTTCCCACAACGTTCCAAGAAAGTTCTACACATATTTGGTTTTTAATGTAACATTCTTAAAACGTTCTACTAACCACATGCTTGTAAAGTTTTTTTGGAGTAATTTTTAGAATGTTCCCCTAAGGTTCTCGTTTGGTTGCATTTTGGGTAACCTTCCCACAACGTTCCAAGAAAGTTCTACACATATTTGGTTTTTAATGTAACATTCTTAAAACGTTCTACTAACCACATGCTTGTAATGTTTTTCTGGAGTAATTTTTAGAATGTTCCCCTAAGGTTCTTGTTTGGTTGCATTTTGGGTAACCTTCCCATAACGTTCCAAGAAAGTTCTACACATATTTGGTTTTTAATGTAACATTCTTAAAACGTTCTACTAACCACATGCTTGTAACGTTTTTTTGGAGTAATTTTTAGAATGTTCCCCTAAGGTTCTTGTTTGGTTGCATTTTGGGTAACCTTCCCACAACGTTCCAAGAAAGTTCTACACATATTTGGTTTTTAATGTAACATTCCTAAAACGTTCTACTAACCACATGCTTGTAACGTTTTTCTGGAGTAGTTTTTAGAATGTTCCCCTAAGGTTCTCGTTTGGTTGCATTTTGGGTAACCTTCCCACAACGTTCCAAGAAAGTTCTACACATATTTGGTTTTTAATGTAACATTCTTAAAACGTTCTACTAACCACATGCTTGTAACGTTTTTCTGGAGTAGTTTTTAGAATGTTCCCCTAAGGTTCTCGTTTGGTTGCATTTTGGGTAACCTTCCCACAACGTTCCAAGAAAGTTCTACACATATTTGGTTTTTAATGTAACATTCTTAAAACGTTCTACTAACCACATGCTTGTAAAGTTTTTTTGGAGTAATTTTTAGAATGTTCCCCTAAGGCTTGTTTGGTTGCATTTTGGGTAACCTTCCCACAACGTTCCAAGAAAGTTCTACACATATTTGGTTTTTAATGTAACATTCTTAAAACGTTCTACTAACCACATGCTTGTAACGTTTTTCTGGAGTAATTTTTAGAATGTTCCCCTAAGGTTCTTGTTTGGTTGCATTTTGGGTAACCTTCCCATAACGTTCCAAGAAAGTTCTACACATATTTGGTTTTTAATGTAACATTCCTAAAACGTTCTACTAACCACATGCTTGTAACTTTTTTTTTTTTTTTTTGAGTAATTTTTAGAATGTTCCCCTAAGGTTCTTGTTTGGTTGCATTTTGGGTAACCTTCCCACAACGTTCCAAGAAAGTTCTACAAATAATGTAACATTCTTAAAACGTTCTAATAACCACATGCTTGTAACTTTTTTTTTTTTTTTGAGTAATTTTTAGAATGTTCCCCTAAGGTTTTCGTTTGGTTGCATTTTGGGTAACCTTCCCACAACGTTCTAAGAAAGTTCTACAAATAATGTAACCTTCCCACAACGTTCTAAGAAAGTTCTACACATATTTGGTTTATGATGTAACATTCCTAAAATGTTCTAATAACCAGATGCCTGTAACATTTTTTGAGAGTAATTTTATAATGTTCACCCGTTTGGTTGAATTGTGGATAGTTCTAAAAACATTACACAAATGATTTGTGTGTGTGAATTTTATAATGTTCTCCTGAGATCCCCGTTGATTGATTGATTGATTTGTATTTATTGACTCTGTCAGGAGCAATTCATCATGGGCATCCAACAGAGGTCAGGCATACACAGAATATCTCTAAATGACATAAACTACAGGGTCACCCAAAAACTAATCATATTTACAATTGCCTCCAACTGAACACCACAGAGATAAAGGAAATGATAGTGGATTTCCAAAAGTCCAAGCTCCTGGACCAGCCAGTGAACATTCGTGGGGTGGACATTGAGGTAATGCTAACCTACAAATATCTGGGAGTTCACCTGGACAACAAGTTGTACTTGTCCCCTAACATAGATACACTCTACAGAAAGGGACGGAGCAGCTCCTTTTCTTATGGAGGTTCAGATCCAGACATCTGCAAAAATATGCTGCAGATGTTTTTACCAATCTGTAGTGGCAAATGTACTGTTCTATGCTGCCGTCTGCTAGGAAGGCAACATAAAACAGAAAGATGAACGACAGCTTGACAGACGGGTGAAAAGAGCTGGCTTTGTGATAGGACTCAGATTAGACTCATTGGAGGCTGTGGTGAAGCAATGCACACACAATGGAAGTTAGAAACCATCTTCATAGCGCTGGTGGAATGGAAGGGATGAGGCAGAGATCGACTGATCCAGCTACGTTGCAGAACTGAGATTCTGGAAATGTTTCATACAAACTGCCATCAGAATACATAGTTTGTTGTGTTGAGCTACAATGCAATTTAATCTCCCTTCGAGGATCAATAAATTCTATCCTATTAATTCCTCTGCCCCTCCACCTCACACACACACCATCATTGCTGACTGTGTAGCAGTTTGATTGAAAAAGGAATAAAAGAGAGTTGTTACCTATTCAGTATACAGTTACAGGCAACATGTAACTTCTACTTAATGCATCAGCTGTAATGAACAAGGGAGGATGGGGGCAACACAACAATATTTTTGCCAGCCCTCTGGTCATGTTTTGTGTTTTAGTTTTAATGGACAGGTTGCCATGTAATGGATAATGCACAGTGAGGTGGTCATTCTTGAGGATAAAAATCCTGACAGGATGATCAGTATCCTGATACAAATTCCCTTGAAGAGGTTTTCTGCAATAATAATCAACTCACTGTATTATCCTGCTTATTACATTTTTCACATGATTTTATTGAGTTAAAAATAAGTTTATCACTGCTCTGAATGAAAATAGTTGCATTTGTTCTTATGGACACAGAACTGTTTGCAATGATGTGTTACATGGCAACAGTCTGCTATCAAGACTTTGTAAAAATTATTTTCTTTATCATAACATTCCCAAAATGTTGACATAATGATTATTGGGGGTCATGTGGACAATACCAACTGCTTGTTCGCTACTGAATTCCTTTCACTAGCCTACTGGACTGCTTCAATATCACACAGCATGTTAAAGGGTGCACCCACACCAAAGGCCACACACTGGACCTTGTGAACTCCATTGGCACAATCCCATCCCATCTTCAGTGCTTGGACCTTGCTCTGTCTGACCAACATGCAATCGTCTTCACTGTTTTTGTCTCCCTGCCCTGGCAGCTCACAAAATGGACCATCACATACAGGAACATCAAGACAGTGAGTACACCAGCCCTAACCAATTTCATAACAACCCACTTGGCCTCTGCTCAGTCCAACATCCTTTTTGATGGGCTGACTACTCACTGCCACTCCGCCTTATCCTGCTGGCTTGACTCTCTCGTCCCCCTCAAAATCAGGACTGTCTTCTATACCTATCTTGCCCCCTGGTTCACCACTGAACTCCACCCCTTGAAGGCCACTGGCATTAACTGGAGAGGTTCTCTAAAAGATCTGGCCTCACTGTCCACCTTGAGGCCTATGGATGTGAGGTCCTAGAAAGAAGCTCTCTCCCGGGCCAAAACTCACCACTACTCCACCCTCATTATAGAACCAGCAAAACCAACCCAGAATGCTGTTTTCCACTATCAACCGGGACTTCGCCCCCTAATAATAATAATTGTTGTTGTTTTTATTATTATATTATTAATTTCTATACTGTTCCCCTTGATGTTCAATTCAAGTTATAATGATAATAATAATAATAATAACAATAATAATAATTGTTGTTGTTTTTATTATTATATTATTAATTTCTATACTGTTCCCCTTGATGTTCAATTCAAGTTATTATAATAATAATAATAATAATAATAACAATAATAATAATTGTTGTTGTTTTTATTATTATATTATTAATTTCTATACTGTTCCCCTTGATGTTCAATTCAAGTTATTATAATAATAATAATAATAATAATGGTTGTTGTTGTTATTATTATATTATTAATTTCTATACTGTTCCCCTTGATGTTCAATTCAAATTATAATAATAATAATAACAACCACAACCTTAAAACTTTTCTGTTTTCTGTTAAATGTCATATTCCCAAAACGTTTTGTAGCCTAACATTTATTGCTGGAGGTTGGATTTATCCGAATTCCGAGTACAACCGAACGCAGCATATCCCATGTCGCATTGGGACATCGTGATCGCGCTCAACACAGCGCCGAAATACCTGCTGGTGACCGCGTGATCATCCGCGAGGAAGCGACCAACGAAAAGAAACCAGGAAAATACGACAAGGTGAGTAACTTCAAAGTTATTATATCCAGCTTCATCTGTCGTGTAAAGTTCCTATCTGCCTAATAGTCATATGTCGAAGTATTGTTCATGTGTAAGCTAGCTAAGCTGTGTAAGCTAGCCAAGCTGTGTAAGCTAGCCAAGCTGTGTAAACTAGCCTAAGCCACGGGGAATTTCTTCACTGTCTCCGTGTGTCGGCTTCTGTCAGGACACGTGAAGCTGAAGCTAGTGTAACAGACTGTTTTGTATTTGCGATTTATGTTGAGAATGAGGAGCGGTGTCCAGGGGCGGACTGGCCACCGGGAGTACCGGGAGTTTTCCCGGTGGGCCGGTGGGTCAGCGGGCCGGCCCGGTACGGCGTGGTTACATCCACATTTTTCTACCGTCTATGAGCGAGAAGAGTGACTAATTAATGCAAGTGACAAGCATTAATTCTCGGTCCGAACCCGGCCAAAAAAAAAAAAAGAAAAAAAAAAAGAAGAGGCCCGCGGCCCAGCCCGGCCTGTCCGGTCGGGTTGGGCCATCCATGCTCACTTATTAGGAGCCAGTCCAGAGAGCAGAGGAACAGAGAGAGAGACAGCACAGCTACAGGTGTGTGTGTGTGTGTGTGTAGGCTACCTGCTGTAAAAGGTAGGCTAATACAGCATATTCCATAATCATAGTTGGCTGAAAATCTCAGGACATGTGTAAAGCTCAAGCATGTGGGAGCCTCCTTTCATATTTAATATCTGACAGTAAGCTCAAGATAGAGATGAGAATAGGGCAGAAGTGGTTGAGAATAAGAATAAAGTGTGGCCTGAAAGAGGCACATGGTGAAGCACAGGAAACGGCCCTTGAAATGCTGGTCCACGTCAAAAGATTTTAAAAAATGAGTTTTGTTTTTGCTCTCCAGCCACAGCTCCCTACTAGACCAGTTCTGAGTTTAGTTTAAGTTACATACACTCCAGCCATTATTGCCATTACAATGATAGGAACCTCAGTCAGTACTAAATCTGCTTTTTTATCTGAAACAATGTGGTCTTTTCCCTTTATTTTCTCTTCAGTGTACACCAGAATGTAGGGCTGCTCGATTATGGCAAAAACCATAATCCCGATTATTTTGATTCATACTGAAATCACGATTATTCAAAACGATTATTCATTGATTTGAGAATTTGCTTATATTGGACTTTAAACAGGTTTTCCTTTTTAACACAATGACTAATGTTTAAATACCGTTTGACAAAAAGTAAATTAAAACAAAGTATAAATAATATATACAGGGCACCAGAATAACTTTTTTTACGAGGAGCACAGTGGCCCCTAACTTAAAATTTTAGGGGCGCAAGCAGAAAATTTAGGGGCGCACACTGTAAATCAACTTGCAAAGTAAATATTCACATTTCCTCTCATTTTGTAATTGAAAATAAAATTTGATTAATTGCCCAGCTCTAAAGGACATTATAAAATTCATTTGTGGACATTAATTGCTTAATAGTCACCTGATTGCCATCCATTTGGAACCCCACTGGAATCTTGTAACCCACGGGATTCCTGAAAATCTGTCAGCATCATACTCATACATGAGTGCAGGCACACACATACACACCCTCTCTATGTATCTCTGTAGATTATTCACGTTATACTGTTTTAACTTAATTTTTTGTTTATTTAGGGGCATGTCAGAAGAATTTTAAGGCAAAACAGACAGAGGTGGAGGAAGCAGTCGCCACAACCCTGAAGTTTGCACCCCATCGAGGAAAGAAGCAGGTGTGTGTGTGTGTGTGTGTGTGTGTGTGTGTGTATAAATTGATGCGTGTTTGGCTTGCTGTTTTGCTTTATAGATTACACAACTTTTAAAGCTTTGAAGTAAAAACTAACACTTAAGCTCATTATATATATCATACTATTTGGCTGGTTTAAAAGAAAAAAGTATTGGTCATCTCATACAGGCCTGATACTTACCAATAACAGAAACTAAAGTTCTTGTTTATGTTCTGTATATATATATATATATATATATATATTCTGTATGTATGTATGTGTGTATATATATATATATATATATATATATACACACACACATACATACATACACATATATACACACACACACAAAAAGTACAAGTTGCTTATATTTAGGTCATAGACTTAGACTTTTATTGTCATTTAGTGCACAAGTGTTACAGAACAAAATTTCATATGGCTCAGCACAGAATTAAAAATATATAAAATATATGCTCTGGGTCCACGTGCTGCAGCACATGACACAACAACCTATACATATCACGTTGCTTCTCATGAATGAAATCATTATGGCGAGTAGTAGGTAGTTTGCAAATGTTAGAAAACAAGACAGTGCACAGTTCACGTTTACACCCAGCTGTTTCTCTGTCGGATCCGTGACCGTGTCTCCGCCAGCGGCAGGACCAGGAGCCGCTGCTGACAGTGGTCCTGATGAAGCTGTGGACACCGAAGGCACCGCACCGGGTGTGAGTCGCACCTGGTTCTTGCTTCAGCATCCCATGTTGAACTCTATCAGATCGCTTGGATGATAATCCTCCGGCCAAAAATGAGTGCCACACACGACCGCACTGTGTGGTGCAGAGGTGAAGTCCCGTGGCTGATAGCGTTCCGGTGCCGTCCCGGCCGGAGAGCCACCGTTGCAAAAATAAAGGAAAGAGTGCGCACCCTTCGATTCAGTGAGATCTGGCTGCCGTGTGGGAAATTATGGCTTTCCCTTTGATCTGGCCGAATCAAAGGGCGCGCACTCTTTCCTTTATTTTCCCAACAGCGGCAGGTGTCACCGGAACACTATCATGTTCAGCCATGTGTTTGTTAAGCTGCGCAGAACGCACCCAGGCACTTTTTTCAATAGACGCAAACCGGTGGACTCGGTGTCCTGACAGGCTGGAGTTTGTGCAACCTCCCCAAACACAATAATTTACCATAGAGATGTGCGGATGGCAGTTATAACCGCCTGGTCTGCGGTTAATCCGCGGGTCGGGTGATAAAAATGAACAATCTGATTAATGGCGGATGGGTTATGGGCGGGTGAAAATAATAGCCTAATAATAACTTTTATTTAAATCGCACCCTTTAAAAACAAAGTTTACAAATTGCTTTGACAAACATTAATGAGGGGAAAATGTATTGCATGCTCTAAAATGTGAACAACACATTTTAATATTTATATTTAGTCAGGCACAATCTGGCCGGCGGCCTAATTGAGGACCACTGTGTATGGACCAGAACACCAGAGCATGATGGAGGGCGCGAAGGCAGTCATGTGGAAGGGTTTATTTAACACAGTGATCCCCGCAGCAGCAGAAATGAGTGTCTCCTCATTAAGAGTGCCAATGTGCGCCTTTACGCACGGAGTAACGGCGCCGCTTTATTGATTATTTTAATGTCAGTCAGCTGACGGGATCAGCCAGGATCTAATCTTTCCTGATAATATAAACATGCGGGTGCGGGTGGATGCGGGTCTGTAATTATAGAAAATTTATTTGCTCGGATGGATGACTGATGGATAGATGCGGATTCGGGTGCCGTCAGAGCCCATCCGCGCATCACTAATTTACCATGTTGATGATAAATTAACGCAATCCAAAACTACTGTAAGCACACTTACTCACTTTAACACGACCGCCTCCACACTGATGGCAGTGCCTAGCATGTAACTCCCTATCGTGATGTAATATGACGCAGTGTTGACCAAAAAAAGTGTTTTTCGGTTAAATTTGTGTCCTATTGTCTTGAAAAACATTTTCAATTCTCAATCAACTTTTCAAAAGGTAATTTTTAGACAAGATTACACATGTATTTTGTAAAAAGTATAACCTGCAATATGCTCTTTAAACAGCTCATTCTGACAGGGACTGAAACTGGCAAGAATAGAGCTGGTGAGATCTCTTTCTGTGAGAGTGATTTTGTGCAAAGAACTTCATGAACATGTTTTGTATAGCCCAGAGACCTATTCTAACTTGTTTACAAAGAGTATAATATGTCCTATAGGGTTGGGTGATATGTTAAAAATTTCCAACCGGCCACCATCAGCCCATCAACTGGCGGTTGCCGATATACAGTACAGGCCAAAAGTTTGGACACACCTTCTCATTCAATGCGTTTTCTTTATTTTCATGACTATTTACATTGTAGATTCTCACTGAAGGCATCAAAACTATGAATGAACACATGTGGAGTCATGTACTTAACAAAAAAAGGTGAAATAACTGAAAACATGTTTTATATTCTAGTTTCTTCAAAATAGCCACCCTTTGCTCTGATTACTGCTTTGCACACTCTCGGCATTCTCTTGATGAGCTTCAAGAGGTAGTCACCTGAGATGGTTTTCCAACAGTCTTGAAGGAGTTCCCAGAGGTGTTTAGCACTTGTTGGCCCCTTTGCCTTCACTCTGCGGTCCAGCTCACCCCAAACCACCTCGATTGGGTTCAGGTCCGGTGACTGTGGAGGCCAGGTCATCTGCCGCAGCACTCCATCACTCTCCTTCTTGGTCAAATAGCCCTTACACAGCCTGGAGGTGTGTTTGGGGTCATTGCCCCATTTGAAAAGTAAATGATCGTCCAACTAAATGCAAACCGGATGGGATGGCATGTCGCTGCAGGATGCTGTGGTAGCCATGCTGGTTCAGTGTGCCTTCGATTTTGAATAAATCCCCAACAGTGTCACCAGCAAAACACCTCCACACCATCACACCACCAGGCACGTGGAATCCATCCGTTCACCTTTTCTGCGTCTCACAAAGACACGGCGGTTGGAAGCAAAGATCTCAAATTTGGACTCATCAGACCAAAGCACAGATTTCCACTGGTCTAATGTCCATTCCTTGTGTTTCTTGGCCCAAACAAATCTCTTCTGCTTGTTGCCTCTCCTTAGCAGTGGTTTCCTAGCAGCTATTTGACCATGAAGGCCTGATTCACGCAGTCTCCTCTTAACAGTTGTTCTAGAGATGGGTCTGCTGCTAGAACTCTGTGTGGCATTCATCTGGTCTCTGATCTGAGCTGCTGTTAACTTGCCATTTCTGAGGCTGGTGACTTGGATGAACTTATCCTCAGAAGCAGAGGTGACTCTTGGTCTTCCTTTCCTGGGTCGGTCCTCATGTGTGCCAGTTTCGTTGTAGCGCTTGATGGTTTTTGCGACTCCACTTGGGGACGCATTTAAAGTTTTTGCAATTTTCCGGACTGACTGACCTTCATTTCTTAAAGTAATGTTGGCCACTCATTTTTCTTTAGTTAGCTGACTGGTTCTTGCCATAATATGAATTTTAACAGTTGTCCAATAGGGCTGTCGGCTGTGTATTAACCTGACTTCTGCACAACACAACTGATGGTCCCAACCCCATTGATAAAGCAAGAAATTCCACTAATTAACCCTGATAAGGCACACCTGTGAAGTGGAAACCATTTCAGGTGACTACCTCTTGAAGCTCATCAAGAGAATGCCAAGAGTGTGCAAAGCAGTAATCAGAGCAAAGGGTGGCTATTTTGAAGAAACTAGAATATAAAATATGTTTTCAATTATTTCACCTTTTTTTGTTAAGTACATAACTCCACATGTGTTCATTCATAGTTTTGATGCCTTCAGTGAGAATCTACAATGTAAATAGTCTGTGTGTGAGTGGCAGAGAAAAAAAAAGAGGGGGGATGTTGCATTCATGTGATGTCGGAAAGAATCTAAAAATGACTTTCAGAATGGGATAATTCGCATTAACGACACCTTATGTCAGAAAAACAACTGGGCAACTCGGATCTCCCGACACCACATGAATGCAGCAAAAAAAATGCAGCGTGCTCCGCGAGCCCACTCATGTCCAACATGGCACAGAAATATCTGTGCGTACCGGCAACAAGCACGCCGTCAGAGAGGGTGTTTAGCACGGCTGATAACATTGTTAAACATATGCGCATATGAGTTCACGTTACGGCCGGGTTCCACCGGCCGCACGTCAAGCGCCTTGTTTACCGTTTGCTGAGCCATGATAGTTAAAGCATTTT
Organism: Epinephelus awoara; assembly: GCA_035609425.1. NCBI lineage: Eukaryota > Metazoa > Chordata > Actinopteri > Perciformes > Serranidae > Epinephelus > Epinephelus awoara. Next base: position 43,031,133 of record CM069302.1, on the reverse strand, counting down.
CCACCTAAGTTATTACATATATTTGAGTAATCTACAAGTTTACTGTACTGTTTGTCATCTACTCGCTTTCAAATGTCCGCCACGGACATTTACACAATGTCACGGATAAACATTGGTAAATGCATGAAAAAAAAATCATCACATATCTCCTCTGATAATGGTTTATTTAAAAACACAGTGTGCTCTTTTAGCACACTATTTCATGTAGTTTTTATCTGCTGGAGAGTCGCGTAGGGAAGCATAGCGCGACAAAAATAGAAGAGCATCCTAAAATAGAGTTGTTGCGCTGCTCCCGTTGCCGGTGCAGCAGCTGTAATTGATAACAGGGGGGCGAGTTGCTACAGGACTCGTGCTGCAGACGTGTCCGCTGCTCCCGTTGCCGTTGCACCCCGGCCGTAACTTTCAGCTCCGCCATCACTGACGTGTTTTGTGAAAGACTCATGGGAAATCAGTGGAAGCTGCAGGTTCCAATATGCACACACATTGAATTGTGCTCTACATAGTAATTATGGACTATGTGTACCGAGTTGAATTCTGTGGAGACAGACCATTAATTTAGCAAAATAAAATGACAAAAATCGTCCAAAATGAAACCAACCATGATGGATTTAGCCGATGGGCGATTGGCGATATATTCGTCCAATCGCCCAAGCCTAATGTCCTAGGGCTGGACGATTATAGCAAAAATAGTAATCACGATTATTTTGACTGATATTGAAATCACGATTAATAAACATGATTATAAGTTGGTCGTGTTGCCTTGGGGGCAGACACCACAGCGTGACAAACTTTGCAAACAATTTCTTTTTGCTTGACATCCGTCAACTTGAAGCCAAAATGTTTCCAGATGACTGAAGTTGTCCTACCTTTGTTCTCTACCAAAGGCTGCCTTTCTGCCATGTTCTCAATCACTCGCTCCACATATTATTGATCCACACACGTCACACGCTTGCTGCGTCTGTACGTAACACAGGTGCATTCACGGTGCTTTTCCAGCACAGGGACTTACATACACGCCTCACAGCGCATTAATCGTTTTTCTTCGATTATAATGTTCCCGTTTCCGTGACTGAACCTCGGCAGGTCCGTAGCAGATCCGTGACAGCTCCGTGCAAGCCTGCCGCCTGCTCCGTGGAGTTAATTTGTCCACGGGGAGGAGCAGTGATTATCACCAAAATACTGTAATATCTGCAGATCTGGGAAAGACGGCTTATCAGCTGGTCCACTATTTAGCCTAGTAGCATTTTATGACTAGGTCAAATTACAACTACTGTATGCAACCCATATTTTCTAAAATAATATTACCATGTGAAAAGCCAAGAGGACGCTCTCTTTTTATCTTCCAAAACCTACTTGTCCCTGTGTTTCCCATTAATTAGGCTACCCCAGTATAATTAAACTCCATCTCATTTACTGTGCTTTGTGTGACATTTTTTTTTTTTTCGCCGTGTTATCATGATTCAAACTGAGGTATTTGGAGAAGATCCAAGAAATAAATAACATCGATCCGTATGAGCTACCTGCAGCTGGAGCAGGGAGGCGCGTTGCCACCCTGCACCTACATGCAGTTGGTTCACTAGGCTACTTAGTTTTCGGCATTATTTAGTATACAGGAATTTAAAAGCCTGAAATCACTGGACACCGCATTCCGTGGTGGAGCACGTAATGAGATAAAATTACACCATAAAATAAAATAAATGTATTTTGCCAGCAGATAGCGTAGGGCTTTAAGAGCATTGTGGCGGATGTGGCGCGTTCCACTACTGTTTTGTAGCTGCTGTCTGCCGTCTTTGGGCTTCATTCCATTTCAGATTGCTGTCCGTCCGTAACTGAATCCAAACGCCACTAATAAATAAATAAATACGAAGAATAAAATAAGGCTGAGCACCTAAGAACCAGAGAGGAAACACCATCACATGGAGCCGTCCGCCCCCTGTCACCCTCCACTCCACCAAGGGAAAGCGGACCCCAAGCCAGCGCCACAGAACCAGCGGCCGCTGCCCCCGGCGCACACGGCTCCCACTGAGGAAACACTGGAGTTAAGAACTAAACTGCCAGAGCAAACTATTACTCAGCTTTAATAGAAGAAAACAAAAATAACCCCAGGTTTCTTTTCAGCACTGTAGCCAGGCTGACTGAGAGTCAAAGCTCTATTGAGCCTTGTATTCCTTTAACCCTTAGCAGTAATGATTTTATGAGCTTCTTTAATGACAAAATTCTAGCTATTAGAGGCAAAATTCATGACGACCTGTCCTCAGATAGTACCTATCTAACCTCAAACACAGCTGTAACACCTAATATTTATTTAGATTCCTTCTCCCCAATTTCTCTTCAAGAATTGACAGCAGTGATTTCATCATCTAAATCATCAACGTGTCTCTTAGACCCCATCCCAACTAGGCTACTCAAGGAGGTCTTACCTTTAGTTAACACCCATATATTAGACATGATCAATATATCCTTATTAACAGGCTATGTACCACAGTCTTTTAAGGTAGCTGTAATTAAACCTCTACTAAAAAAGCCCACCCTGGATCCAGAGGTGTTAGCCAACTATAGACCAATATCTAATCTTACCTTTATGTCAAAGATCCTTGAGAAAGTAGTCGCAGACCAGCTGTGTGATTTTCTCCAGGATAATAATTTATTTGAGGAATTACAGTCAGGATTTAGAGCGCATCATAGCACAGAGACAGCTTTAGTGAAAATTACAAATGACCTTCTGATTGCTTCAGACAAAGGACTCGTCTCTGTACTTGTTCTATTAGATCTTAGTGCAGCGTTTGACACTGTTGACCATGAAATTCTGTTACAGAGACTGGAACACTTAATTGGCCTAAAAGGTTCTGCACTAAGCTGGTTTAAATCTTATTTATCTGATCGTTTTCAATTTGTTGACGTTCATAATGAATCATCCGTACGTACTAAAGTTTGTTTTGGAGTTCCGCAAGGTTCTGTGCTTGGACCAATCCTATTTATTCTATATATGCTTCCTTTAGGTAACATCATTAGAAATCACTCTATAAATTTCCATTGTTATGCGGATGATACACAGTTGTATTTATCGATGAAGCCAGAAGAAAGGGATCAATTAACTAAACTTCATAATTGTCTTAAAGACATAAAAACCTGGATGAGCACCAATTTCCTGATGTTAAATTCAAACAAAACTGAAGTTATTGTTCTTGGCCCCAAACAACTCAGAGACTCTTTATCTGATGACATAGTTTCTCTCGATGGCATTGCTCTGGCCTCCACCACTACCGTAAGAAACCTCGGAGTAACATTTGATCAAGATCTGTCTTTCAATTCTCATTTAAAACAAACCTCACGGACTGCATTTTTTCATCTGCGTAATATTGCAAAAATTAGGCCTATCTTGACCCAAAAAGATGCAGAAAAATTGGTCCACGCTTTTGTTACCTCGAGGCTGGATTACTGTAACTCTCTACTATCAGGTAGCTCTAGTAAATCATTAAAAACTCTTCAGCTAATTCAGAATGCAGCAGCACGTGTACTAACAGGAACTAAGAAACGAGATCATATTTCTCCTGTTTTAGCTTCTCTGCACTGGCTCCCTGTAAAATCCAGAATTGAATTTAAAATCCTACTGTTAACTTATAAAGCTCTAAATGGTCAAGCTCCATCATATCTTAGAGAGCTCATAGTGCCTTATTATCCCACCAGAACTCTGCGCTCTGAGAACGCAGGGTTACTCGTGGTCCCTAAAGTCTCCAAAAGTAGATCAGGAGCCAGAGCCTTCAGCTATCAGGCTCCTCTCCTGTGGAATCATCTTCCTGTTACGGTCCGGGAGGCAGACACCGTCTCCACATTTAAGGCTAGACTTAAGACTTTCCTCTTTGATAAAGCTTATAGTTAGGGCTGGCTCGGGCTTGCCTTGTACCAGCCCCTAGTTAGGCTGACTTAGGCCTAGTCAACCGGAGGACCACCTTTAATGCACCGGGCACCTTCTCTCTCTCTCTCTCTCTCGCTCTCGCTCTCTCTCTCTCTCTCTCCCTCTCTCTCTCGTATCCTATTACTGTATCTATTTTACTCGGCCATTCTGGATGTCACTAACTCGGTTTCTTCTCCGGAGCCTTTGTGCTCCACTGTCTCTCAGGTTAACTCGTATTGCAGCGGTGCCTGGATAGTGTGACGTGTGTGGTTGTGCTGCTGCCGTGGTCCTGCCAGATGCCTCCTGCTGCTGCTGCTGCTGTCATCATTAATCATTAGTCATACTTCTACTGCTATTATAGACATATGATATTATCATACATGTAGACTGCCTGATACTAATATATACTTTCAACATATTGTACCACAGTAGCCAGAACTATAACGACAGTATTATTACTTTCATGAATGTTGTTGTAAGCTACTGTCATTACCGAGGATGTCATACCGATTACTGTATTGTGTCATACAGATTACTGTTAATTTGTTATGCTGATCTGTTCTGTACGACATCTACTGCACGTCTGTCCGTCCTGGAAGAGGGATCCCTCCTCAGTTGCTCTTCCTGAGGTTTCTACCATTTTTTTCCCCCGGTAAAGGGGTTTTTTTGGGGAGTTTTTCCTTATCCGCTGTGAGGGTCTAAAGGACAGAGGGATGTCGTATGCTGTAAAGCCCTGTGAGGCAAATTGTATTTGTGATATTGGGCTTTATAAATAAAATTGATTGATTGATTGATTGAACTATGATAAATGACATAAAATATTAAGATGTAGGCCTAACATAAATAAATTCGTTATTGACCTCTTAAACTCCGGTGTCTGTGCTCCCTCCCTCCTCTGTTAAATGGGATCTCACAGGTGCACTACGTCATCAAATCATGTAATGCTTGGTATGTTCCCGAATCCGCCGTCGTTTTTCTTTAATTCCTTATGGTTTTCGCACAAGAGCAGCCTAAATACACGAAGTCCAAAATCGTGTTGAGTGGTGACAAGCCATGACATGCCGTTTTTTGAGGGGGAAGGTTAAAGGATTATTCGCGATCTCATGCACAACCGTGAATGGATACATAGCTGGTTTATAAAAGGTGAGATCTCACTCCTACCACTATTTTTGGCTGAGATATACTGCCTAGAAAGTAGGATCACAACTTTCACGTTTCATATGGCTTTATTTGGTGATATTTTATGGTGTTTCTGTAACAAACAACATCAGCTATCATAATCACACCTGATTCAATAAGGTGTGATGTTTGAAGCTGGCTGAGTGTTGTTGAAGCAGAGTGACCGACTTGTCATTTGGAGGTCCGCCTGGATCTTTCTTATGGGGAAAAACACTGTAGAATGGTCATACTTTGAGCAATCTTCTTCAAACTTGAAACAAGTGTTCATTGATAGTGTGCCTACAGCCCCACAGTGTCATTTACCTGCTCAGATAAAGCCACAGACAGTTATTCATCCTGAAAAACATTTTTTTTTTTAAATTTTAGGCAAAATCTTCAAATTCAGAGGCCCATTACTCCGTCTCTGTATCACCTAGAGTGTTTCTAACACTTTCACAAGAAACTTCAGGGAGTTTGCTTTCTGGCAAGACCTCATGCATGCATGTAGTCAGAGTGGTTCAGAAGCTACAGTCATTTTAATTTCGGTATGTCATTTTAGGCATTTTTACTACAGAATGGGGGTGGAGTGCAAGAGGTTCAATAAATTCAAACATAAAGCCTACAGTAGATTGAAGTGGAGCATGCTAAAAGTAAATACAATAATAGGCTAAACAGTATCTAAGCAATAATAAAGTGTCTTAATAATAAATTGTATCTAAGATATCTATTAGGCTGCCATTCTGCTCTGTAAATAGATTTTAAAATTTCAATATAATTTTAATATTGTTTTTGCTTATTTCATGATTGTTATTATTGGTTTATTTTTTTAGTAGTATTGTATTGTCTGAGGATGACTCATTTTAGTAACTATCTACAGTAAAAAAAAAAAAAAAACAAATAAAAATACACTGGGCCTTCAGAGTCCTCTCTGAAACTACACCTGGCATTTCTTGTGTCCAAAAAATGAAAAAATCAAAACTTTGTCATAGAGCTAAACCAAATACATTATTGGAAAGGTCTCAACCTGGAGAGTAACATGTCAGTATGAAGATTCTGCATGGCTCCTGCTTTGAGCCATTGACCATTGAACCTTGGCCTCAGAGCATGTTTGAGGGCTATAACTCAGCAACTAAAGGGGGAACAGACATGGGACCAACTGTTATGGAGAGCTCTTGACCTCAACTATCATGTGAGTGTAGTCTACAACTGGGCGTGCTGTCAGATATGGGTAAAATATGGATAAAATTAATTTTCACCCATTTAGAAATTAGATCTTTAAAATCTGATTACACAAGTGTGTTTACCATCCCCTTGAAGTCCACTGTGTACTCTCAATTCAGTATTTACAACTTCCAAATCTAGGAAAAACACTTATATTTTTGAAAAACTACAATTCCCTGGGACCACGCCATGCAGCTTGATACATATCAGGAATATAGTTGTAGTTTTTCTGATTTGCAAAGTAGAGCTCTAAATAGGGTTTTTAAAAGATATATCTACTGAATATATTTAATATCTAGTAAAGCCGAACTAGTTATTACACTGCACCTAGATGAACTATGTTAAGAAAAAAAGCAAGGATGTGGGCAAATTTCAGATATTTTTGATAGTACTCTAAAAATGGCGTTTTGGGGGTGGTAGTTTTTTTGCCACTTGTAAAATAAAGTTGTAAAAGATAGATCTACTGATTATATCAAATGTCTAGTAAAGATCAACTATCATGTTATTATTATTATTATGATGGGAAATTATAACAGAGGAATATATTTGCTGTTTTAATATCAAGAACACACTCATGTTTTTGTGTGTGTACAGGAGGTTGTTGAATCAGGGAATTTGTGTGTCCATCACAAAAAAGGATCCTAATTGACTTTACATTGGCATTGTTTCCATGGTACCTGCACCTAATTTCAACTCATTTTAGTTTTACCACAAAGTATGACTTTCTTGACCTTAAAATTTATGTTTTAAATTCATATTTAGATTTCATGTCACAACTCAAACAGGAACAAAAGATAATATTTCTCTCCTCATTCACTGCCATTCATATTTTTTCTGATCTAAGGTCCCATGAGCTTCACTGGAAAGGGGCGTGACTTCGGCACTCTATACAGAGGGAACTTGTTTAGATGAGTCACAATGTAGCAATGATTCAGTGTTCACTTGCTCACTCAAAATGCCTGTAATGCCATGTCTGAGCACACCTGTTGAAACAATAAGGGTACTTGGCTTGCATTGTTCAAAAATTCCAGCGGTGGTTTTGGTGGTTTATACAAACTGCTTTTACCTCCATTTGCAATCCTTTTCATCCAACATAAAAATTAATTCATTGAATTCCTGCTGTATGTTAGTGTGTCAGCTTTTTATCCATGAAAGCCAGGGACACTTGTCTCCAACACACATTCAAGAACTTCTTGTCACGTCACTTCAAAAATTATTATAATATTAGGGGTGCCAAATTATCGCGTTAATTGTGAATAATTAATTACAGCCATATTTAACGTGCTGTGTTTTTTGATCGCGTTAATCTCATTTTTAATCTCTAACTTTACTGATTCTGTATGCCACAGAGTTGCCTTTAATAAAATCCGTCTGTAGGCGTACGATTAGGATTCTATGTGCTTGACTTGTGGGAGAGCTGCAGCGCTACAGAGCAGAGCCCAGCATCAGCATTAACTGTCCCCTGCAGTGGCGGTCTGCTCACTCAGGAGTCTATGAAAAGCTGTCTGCCCTAGCACGCAAGTATCTGACCTCCCCGGCAACCTCCGTGTAATTTTCAGGACAATCAGGGCAGGATTCAGGATTCAGGACAACTGCTTGGATTTCGGGACTGTGCCGAAAAATCCAAGCAGTTGTCCTGAATCCTGAATCCTGCCCTGATTGTCCCAAAAATTACAACAGAGCAGAGTCTGGAGTAGTTATTGCCCGATAAAACATTAAAAACTGATCATGGTGGTTGAGTTGTCATGCAGCTCCCACCAGCTGCACATTGGCTGCAGCAGTTCCTACATGAATTATGGGTGTTGTAGTTTGAAGAAGAGAAGACAGCGCAAGTTGCAGCCGCAAGGACAGGGAAGCGCAGGCAGCCACGAGAAGGAGTGATTTGCACATTGCAGTGCAGCCTCTTGTTCTAACTGTTCAAAACTGTTCTATAAACTGATACACTTGTAACGAATGTACCAGGTGTCTGTTATTTTGTTAGCTTTTTTTTTTTTATTAAGTTTAAAGGACAAGTGCTCTTACATTGATCACTTCCATGAAATGAAAATAATTTGGAAAATTGTTAAAATTAGGGAACTGATCACAGATGTATTGTTTCTGTGTGTTTTTACATCTATTGTTGCGTTAGTCTGCAGCTATGCTTTTAATGAAGCTGACATGTCATGACAGTCAAGTACCCCCTGGTGGTCGAGACTGAAGGTTGCAGCACTCTTTATTGGGACTAATCTCAAAAACAATAGAATGTAATGGCTAGCTGTACTGCATCCGTGTTCAAGTGTGTTATTGTTGAAAACAATAATTATGACTTTGTAAAACCACTTTTTGTAATATATATCAATATTTTGATCATCTGCCACAATGTAATAAATTTATTTGAAAATACCTCAAGTTGAGGGTTTTTCTCAGCAATTTTGAGATAAGATTAAAAAAGACATTAATTAGATCAATTAATTACAGATCATAATTAATTAATTAATCTCTCCATTTTTTTAATCTCTTCACAGCACTATATAATATCAAAATAATTAAAGTCCATGGAAAGTGAATTCAATGATTTGCTTCTGAACACCTTATACATGTTTGAAAATTGTTACAGAAAACATGTGAAAAGTTTGGGGATTGTGCATTACCAATTTGTGGAGTTATAGCCTTAAACTGTTTGTCATCCTCTCAATTTTTTTAATTTTCTGATCCTGAAAAAAAGGGATACGCCGTGACGTCGAGCCGTATCCCGGGTGACCTTGGCCCCTCCCCTTCTATATAAAGCCGAATGCGCCCTGTTGTCATTGGATATAGGGGGCGGGGTTCAATTTTTAATCGTTCAAATTTGACAGGGTAGCTTACAACACCTTTTTCTGTGGTATGTCAAACTCAGATGACATATTTATTCTCACTTTACACGGACTTTAAGTTAATAAAGCTACGAAACAAAAAATCACAAAATCATCGAAAAACTCCATATAGCCTTAATAGACTCAGTGTAGAAATGTCTTCTCTCTCTCCCCGCATTCCAAGTAACCCAGTACGCAAACACAAACAAAAGGTTAGGGCATAGTTATGTTAAATCACTGGCGTTGGAGGGGGAGGGCAGCTCACAGCGCGCACATTCCGGCAGCCAACATGAGCCGACAACATTCAATACGTGTAAACCAGAGGGGACCCTGCCTGTTAGCTAAGTGTGTGGCTGAATGTGCATTATCTCTTTCATTACACAATGAATCTTACTGCTCAGCATCCCCTTTAATAATTGTTTCTATTCTCTTGCCCAAAATAGCAGAAACAACTGTGCCGGGCCACTTTTATTTTTTATAATTTTGACGAGACTGTCCACCGTCAAAACAGAGGAGTCTTTGTACTGTATGATAAAACTTCGGCTACTTGTCAAATCCTGTAAAGTTGTGATTATAATCTCTTATTATTCAGTCTAAAAGTAAAGTCTTAACATACTGTGTATTGACCAGATCTATACAGTTAGGCTACTGTACAAGATTCTATTCAAAACATTGAAGAGACTTAATGACAGATGCCTTTCATGCAATCGCCAGTGGCTGGTTTTAGATCTTGAGGCAATTTGCCTGTTTCAACTGCCAATCAGCTCGTAGCAAAGTCAGCTGGTCACGTGGGGCGCAATGACAGTTTTGGACAGAGAGAAGAGAGAGAACAGAAAGGAAAAAAGAGGATCACCTCACCAATTTGTTTGAGGAATAGCTCCATGGTTTTGCGAGTGTGCAAAAGCATGCAGTAGGCTACCATCAATTTATTATTTTATTATTTATTTATCATGGTTTTTTTTTTACGTGCATCTGAGCGCCTGTGCCGTGCGTAATTCAACTGGGAAGGCACAGCAGAGCCAGCGGGGTTTCTTCACAAGAACACAAATAATATAAGATATTACACACAGTTTTACACACAAAATATCCTCTAAAACTCTCAATATCCTCGTTAATTGCCCTTTGCTGACAACAATCCCATGCAAAGCAGCAAGTGCAGAGTGAATGACTGAATGAATGAATGAATGAGGATTCAAATTAATTGATTAATTAATTAAATTAATTAATTGTAAATGTGGGCACGATGTATATTTTTTCCTCTCATGGCCACTGCGGGGCTCCATAATTTATTACAAAAAGGTCAACAAAACAGGTTTCCAATTTCAAAATAACTTGTAAACAAACGAAATCTTCAGTATTAGGGGCTGATCGTTATTTAAATAGGACTGGGGTATAGTTGGGACGTGATTATGATTTTATCCCCCCCCCCCAAAAAAAACCATAAACAACATTTTTGTATATAATCACACCAGCAGTAAAGAGGGCAATAATAATGACGATTTCCATCAATAAATAGCACCGTATTTGACTTCGCCATTTAAACCTTACTCTGCCAGGTGGGGTCAGTATTGAGTTCACAAAGCTACTGTGGAACTAAAGCTGGAAACGTCTTTCATTTGATTCTGACACTGTAAAATAAAGACAGATTGGGAGCTATATTTTTCGTATTTAAAATAAACAGCTGTGAGTATAAAAGCTTTCATTATCAGCTTTCAGGCGTAAGTTTTTTTCTCTCCTACCTTCCCAGCTGTAGAACAGTGTTGTGTTTTAAACCAAATGGACCGGTAGCAGCCGCAAAAATCCATTTTGTGTCCTCTTGTAGTATTCCAAAGCGGTACTTTAAAGAGCCATTCAGCATTTAACATAAGAAGGAGGAGAACAGTTCATATACAGCGTCCAACTGAAACTGTTTGAGAATTAGCAGTACTGTTATATTCTCTGCCGGACCTGCACAGTATACTACGGAAGCGCATTGCATTCACTGGATGAAAAAAAATTAGACACCTTATCTCGTAATTACGAGATCAGGATCTCATAATTATGAGATCAGGAAAGGTGTCACTGTGGCCACTGCTTCGCTCAGAACCACATACTGCACATCCACGAAGGGGGGGCGGAACTACTGTAACCAGCTGCCACTCGGGTGGTGCCATCTTGACCATATCCCATATCTTTATTATAATTTATATATATTGTAAATTACGACGGAGTATTACACTCAGCAAGGACAACAGTGCGCACCGTATATATTTATATTGTTTGGCATTAATTGGTGACAGAAAATAACGAATTTCATTCTGCAGGGAAACGTGTGTCCTTACTGTGCATAATGAATCTTGAATCTATGTTTTATGAAGACCCTGTGTGCGCTCAGAGCTGTGGCACAAGTTACACACTGAAATCTGGCGGAAGAAAAATATTAATAAGACGATAAATAAGTAGGCTTGTCCGCTTTCATTGTGTTTATATCTTAACAGGAGCTGGCCACTACCGTGGTGCTGAAATCAATCGATCTCAGGCACAAAGAGTAAGGACACGCGTTTCCCTGCAGAATGAAAATCGTTCTTTTCTGTCACCAATTAATGCCAAACAATATAAATCTGAAGTATAAAATAGATCAAAATATATATACGGTGCGCACTGTTGTCCTTGCTCAGTGTAATATTAATGTGCCTGCTGCGGCCGGATCTGTGAGCGTTTGGTGGCTAAGAAGTCTGTTAAGAGTGGGTCAGCTCGATCTTACAACTCCTTCTTAATGAAAGATCTTCTTAAGCTAAGAGCGATGTGGGAAACGCGGCCATTATCATGTCAACACACAGGGAAAATGTTTCCAGAGTGGATGACATTTACCGGGAGAGCTAGAGCCATTTGACTAAAGCTGACGTTATTACTGCTGTAGCATGATGTTATTAGGCTAAATATTACATTTCTAACGGTGTCTGAGCTGATTTATTGACACAGCATGCTTGTAGGCTGCTGTAACGTTAGGTTTACAGAGGAAATAACGGGATGTGACTTAATCGTTAAAATATCGTTAGTGAAACAGAAACAAGCGTTAGTTAGGGGACTCACATAGGCTCTGTTAAAAGTTACTAAGAACCGGTGTATTTACTGTAGGCTATGTGTCCGGGGTCCTTCGCCGGTGGAACAAGTAACGTGACCACTAACTTGTCCCCAAACGATGTTTATGTGTTTCACTAACGATATTTTCACACGATTAAGTCACATCCCGTTATTTCCTCTGTAAACCTAACGTTACAGCAGCCTACAAGCATACTGTGTCAATAAATCAGCTCAGACACTGTTAGAAATGTAATATTTAGCCTAATAACATCATGCTACAAGAATTGTGAGCGCGCTTGGCGCGCATCTACATTGAAACTAATGGATTTGTGCGCGTAAAAGACGCTACATGTGAACGGCCCCATATGCAGTTACCTTATGTTACAGTTCCCTCAAACAATATCACCAAGCACAATACAAACCATATAAACAAGCTATCTATTAAGGGTACACTACTGATACAATCTGAAGGTGCTTAGGTGACATTTACCCACCTGAAAGAATAAATGAAAACATTTTGCTGGTCTTCAGTAGCTTTACTCTAAGTGTAACTGCCAACTCTATACCTATACCCAACTCTGCCTATATGTCACACATACATTTGCAGTTCTACATCATGACACTGAGATCACTAGGATAATAGGGGACCTAACACTGGCCGCTGTGGAAATATCATAGTATAAATGTCGTTTATCAGTAGGCCTACTGCTAATTCTCAAACAGTTTCAGTTGGACGCTGTATCTCTACTGCTCACATGTGCCACCTGCTGGTTGTTGTTGCGCACTGCAGCTACTCCTGGATCAATTGTTTCACCCCCTTCACTGTGGCTGTGGCATTGAAATGAGTAACATCTGTATGTGAAATGGTTAACAAAGGACGACACAGGCTATTTCCACATATGTAATTAATTAGGCTATTATTTGTGTAATTACAAGATCTTTTCTCGTAATTATGAGATAAGGTGTCTAATTTTCTTTTTATCCAGTTAATGCAATGCGCTTCCAGGTCAGGCAAGTTGGATCAAATGAAAAATCGAAATCAAATTTTAATCGTGGCCCATTTTTCGATTTGCTATTTTTGATGTGAGCATAAAATCAAAAATAAGAAAAACAAACCGTTTTTTGTATTTTTGAATTTGATTATTTAACGAATAATGGAAAAACAAACCGTTTTTTGTATTTTTGAATTTGATTATTTAACGAATAATGGAAAAACAAACCATTTTTTGATTTTAAATTGAAAATGGAATGAACGAATGATACACAGATTTTTTAAATTCCATTCTCTCATATTCTATTTTTAATTTCAAAATAAAATCAAAACAGCGAAAAATAGGCCGTTATTTGTTTCCGATTTTTGATTTGAAAACGAGAAATGAAATAACAAGTCGTTATCCGTTTTCCGATTTTGGATTCTAAAACGGATATGGAATGAATGAATGATACACTGATACGCATACTCGTAGTCCAGCCATCCACAAGGTTTGCTCTCACCAGTGGCTGCATGGGAGCAGCAGCCGACTCAGAGCTAGAAGTTTGTCGCGCAAGTTCTTATTCTTTGTCGACTCTGTAATAAAATTAAATTTGTCCAGTGTCTCATCCGCTTTTAAGGTCTGCAAAGACACTCTCAAATTAGCATGAAGGAAACTTTCCTTTCGATACACTGATTTCCTCACAGCAGCCATTATGCTTGAATTGTTTGTGTTCCGCGGTCGTCTTCTTCTGCTACTCTATAGGGTTTTCCGGTCAGTGACGTGTGCATTGAAAGTGGGAAATACCATTGTGGACCATGCAGGGTAACTTTATATAGCGGAGTATAAACCAAAACCTCTGCGTAAAATACGAATGGAAAACAAACAAAAAATCATACAAAACTTAACAAATTAAAGTTACATGACCCCCCCTGAAGCCAAAATGAAAACCATATGCGCCCCGCCGCCGCCCCCCCCCCCCGTGCTCAAAAAAAAGTTCGGGAATCCCCCCCCCCCCCTGTTTTGGACCAGCCCCATTTGCATATAAATATCGATCAGCCCCTTACATCTTTTCGGTTATTTTTCTTTCAATTATTTTTTGAAGATGTGATCTCACTGATTAACTGAAAACAATTATACAATATCCAATAAAATAATATCCAAACGAAAATAGAAGTGTAATCGAGTAAATACCATTCAGAAAGTGCATCAGTAAAGCCCAGTTCTATACGGCTGTCCGCTGCTGACACGCGCAGCGTGCGACTAAAATGTCTGCACTGCAGCACAGCTGCTGTGCCATATTCCACAATATCCAAACTTCAGAATGACGGATACTTTAGAAAAAAGAGGAAGGGCCGACATTTCGAATAATAAAGGCAGGAATTTTCGGAATGGTGGGACTTAAGAAAAAAAGGTGAAGGACCACCAGTCCAAACACTGGAAGTTCGAAGAGGCAAGGTTTCGGAAAGGCAGACAGTTACCCCTGAAAAGAGTCATTGCTATAGAAAAGATACGCTTCCACGTTTGATAAACTAAATGACTGCAGGCTGTTTTTTGTGAGAGAGGCACCATCTCATGACGATACCCTGCAATTGAACGAGTGGGCGTGTCAAGGATTAAGGGGGGGGCTAGAGCCAGCTCGGCAGCTGGCTGGCAACCGGCTGGAACTTGGCTGGGATTTGGCTGGGATTTGACAGGCAGTTGGCCGAGGGAAGGAACTTTTGAGTGGCTCCTATTGTATTTGAGGGAGCGGGAGAGAGTCAACTGCGCTTAAAATTAACCGGATGTTTTATTTTGTTTCTGCGAACGACTTCCTGTTCCACACGATCTGCTCTGTGCTGAATTGCTGCGTTGTGCTCCTGCGTAAAAATAGAAGCTCTGCATATCTACTACGGATGCCTCGGAGCGCCGCAGCTGTGACAGAGCCGGTGGAACCACAAACATTGATTAGAATTGAAACGTATCAGCTCCACTGCACACGCATCTGGTGGAATTTAGGGGTTAGGGGAGGGAGCAGGAGATGGTCAAAGAGGGAGATGCACCTTTCAGCAGCTGCATCAGGAACATTAAACCGATTTATAACTTTTCAATCGGGCCATCGGCTGGTTCAAGCTACACTGAGACTGATTCATTAATCTGTGTACCGATGCACTTGCATCTTTTAAATCAAAACCGATTTTCCGATTCAAATTGGTTATTCGTTACACCCCTGTCAGGTCAATTTTCCCGTAATATCAATCTTTCACTATTAGTCTATTCCTATTTCATATTGCATGTAGTTTGGGCCTTTTCTGTCTGTCTCCATTTCTCAAACCTTATCTGGCCCACAAGGTCAGTATATGTGAAGTAGTTTCTCTCTGTGTACGCAAAGGCGTTATCTGTTTCTCTGGCATAAGTACTTCCACTCTGTATGTCAATTTGTCTCTCATTCACCGAGGAGCTGAGGTTCCAGGGTCTGAGTGCTTGATAATTTATTTCAAAGAAAATAAACGCCCAAAGGACAGCTCTCTGTGTTTTTCATGATCACCATGAATTATTGCCATTACACAGGCATTTGACTGGTGAGCCAAAAATATAATTTTAGACCCTGCAATAGCTATTTAAAGCCAAGTCTTAGAAACTTTTGTTTGTTTGTATGATAGTGTGACGTGTGTTGCAATAAAAGATTATCTAACATGACTTTTTTTTCTATTTTACAGGGGGGTGAAGCAGCAGACCAAACTGCAGAAAGCCAGGACTAGGGCTGTGTTCCTCCATCTATGTTACTTCCTGTATGTTTCTTTAGCAGAAAGTGTTCCTGTTTGCTCTCCTGGTGTTTTTTTTTTTCCTCGTAGTTTCCAATAAATTGGACAAATGTCAGTGTTGACAGAATTTTTTTCTCTCTGGTTTTTCAGTATGTGATGGTGACACTTAAAAAGTATTGATATTGATGTAAATGGTATTGTTAAAAAATTCTAGGAACATTCACTGAGTGTTTTAATTTCCTGGGAGTAGGAACAGAATCACATTTGTTTTATGATTTTCATGAAGGGAACATTAAACTGAAAACATTGTGGTAATCTTCCTATAATATTCAGTTAACCTTGGGAACGTCAGGAAAACTTGCTATTTATAATTGTGTTTAAAACATTCAAACATTTTGGCAACCGTCCTATAATATTCAACTTACTTTCCCAGAACATACAGGGAACATCAAAATAGCCTTCTGGTTATGGTAGGAAAACTTGCTGTTTTAACTTGGAAGGAATGTTTGAGGGAGAACTTTCTGGTAACCGTCTTAAAACGTTCAATTACCAGAATGTTCTCTGTAAAACGTTCCCTGCATGTTAAAACGGCAAGTTTTCTTGACGTAACCAGAAGGTTATTTTGATGTTCCCTGAACATTCTTGGAAGGTTAATTGAGCGTTATAAGAAGGTTACCAGAGTGTTCTCCGTAAAACGTTCCCTGCATGTTAAAACGGCAAGTTTTCCTGACGTAACCAGAAGGTTATTTTGTTGTTCCCGGAACGTTCTTGGAAGGTTAATTGAAGGTTATAAGAAGGTTACCAGAATGTCTCCTCTCAAACGTTCCTTATAAGTTAAAACAGCAAGTTTTCCTGACGTTACCAGAAGGTTATTTTGATGTTCCCTGAATGTTTTGGGAAGGTTAAATAACCTTCAATTAACCTTCCAAGAACGTTGAGGGAACATCAAAATAGCCTTCTGGTTACGTCAGGAAAACTTGCTGTTTTAACTTATAAGGAACGTTTGAGGGGAGACATTCTGGTAACCTTCTTATAACGTTCAATTAACCTTCCAAGAACATTGAGGGAACATAAAAATAACCTTCTGGTTACGTCAGGAAAACTTGCCGTTTTAACATGCAGGGAACGTTTTACGGAGAACATTCTGGTAACCTTCTTATAACGTTCAATTAACCTTCCAAGAACGTTGAGGGAACATCAAAATAACCTTCTGGTTACGTCAGGAAAACTTGCCGTTTTAACATGCAGGGAACGTTTTACGGAGAACATTCTGGTAACCTTCTTATAACGTTCAATTAACCTTCCAAGAACGTTGAGGGAACATCAAAATAACCTTCTGGTTACGTCAGGAAAACTTGCCGTTTTAACATGCAGGGAACGTTTTAGGGGAGACGTTTTGGTAACCTTCTTATAACGTTCAATTAACCTTCCAAAAACGTTTTGGGAACATCAGGATACAGTTAGGGTTACGTCAGGAAAACTTGCCGTTTATACCAGTATATTACGTTGTGTTGCAACGTTCAAAAAACGTTCCTATACCTTAAAACAAACGTTCCCAGAACGTTCAGGGAACCAAAATGTGTTTGCTGGGGTGGTCTATATTTGATGTATACAAACGTGACATATCATTATGTCTATGCGCGCTGCAGAGGGTTTATTTTTGATGTCTCGCCATGAAACAGGAAATTGCTCTAAATTTGGAGTAAATGGTCGGTTGTCCACCAAACATGACATGATTCATGTTTGTCCCACCCTAAACACATTTATATGACAATATTCCGCAATAGTCATAGCTCCACCTAGTGGTGAAAGGAAGTACTTCTTACCAGACACTTATCTTTGGATTAACCTGAAATTTCAGTGCTGTGGTCTTTATTTGATGTACACAAACATGACATATAATTATTGTCTACGCGTGCTGCAGAGGGTTTAATTTTGATGTCTCGCCATGAAACAGGAAATTGCTATAACATTGGAGTAAATGGTCTGATCTCCATCAAACTTCAGATGAATCATGTTAGTCCTGCCCTGAAAACATTAATATGACCATATTTCCTGACACTCATAGTGCCACCTACTTTTGATTTATCTGAAAGTTTAATGGTGTCGTGTATATTTGATGTATAAAAACATGTTGTATAATTAGTGCGCTCTCCAACTCCCTCTAGTGGAAAGAAAAAGTGATACAAAATGTGAAATATGTCATTCCAGCACTGTATCAAGGATATGCCAAGTAACTCCTGTATGCGATGTCTAACTTTGACAGAAATGAACTGACGTGTCAGAAGGTGTCATGCCAGCCCCCTCCAGTTGCGTGAAGGTGCGAGGGCCCGTTCATCGCTGCTTGCAGCTTTAATTATTATTATTATTCTTTACGCGACTTTGTGCCCCAACTTCGCCCCTTTCCCAAATTTCAAAATGCTTCTAACTTTCCACATTCGTCCGGCCACATCCGAAATTCGATATTTTTGGGTGGTTGCACATGGTCGACGCAAAATGCCGAAATAGCGCCCCCTACAAATTTTTTAAACCCCCCCTCCATTGGGGTTAGTTTGTCGTAGGCAAACAAAATTTGGTACACACATGTATCATACCCAGACGCACATAAAAGTCTCTTAACGTCATGGTAAAATCCCAACAGGAAGTCGGCCATTTTGTTTTGAATTTTTTCGTTACGGCGATTTCCACAAGTTAAATTTGAACAAACTCCTCTTTGGGATTTCGTCCGATCGACCTCAAATTTGGTACAGATCATCCTGGGAATATGCTGATCGAAAGTTATTAAAAGCTTTTCTCTATGTCAAGGGGCGTGGCGGCTAGGGCGTGAGAAATTTTGGCGACTTTTCGATTTCTTGCCATCGAATTTTGAATGGCTGTCCCGCCCACATACTTGATCTCAGCAGCTTCAAACTTGCTAAACATGATGATGGCTCCGCCCCGAACGGCCAGATATGTTAATATCCCACCTTACTCATATTACCCCCTGGTGGTGACAGGAAGTGTCCAGTTTTTACTTTAACATGTACTTATGACACAAACTTGACCGCATCAACTTCATTTCACTTCTAATGCATGCAGAACAAGTTGGTGAAGCTACCTCATGAACGCTGTGAAGCTACGTCTAATGGTGTCCATGTGGCGGCGTGGCGACTATCGATCCCTCGCCACTAAATACGTTTGGCAATTTGATGGCTTCAGCGACCTCATCTCCTCATGAAAATTGATGCACAGGTCAAGAATGGTGAGCTCTTACATCTGATCGGGCCGTCGACCATGGGGCGGACAAAATGCCTCTATAGCGCCCCCCTTGAAACCCCTCTCCATAGGGGTTTTTTTGGAGTAGGAACATGAAAATTGATACACGTGTATGTTGTCCAGACGCACATAAAAGTCTCTGGCACCAATGGTTTACTCCAAACAGGAAGTCGGCCATTTTGATTTTGACTTCTCATTTTGGCGTAATTTCCACATGTTGTATTTTAACGAACTCCTCCTACAGATTTTGTCCATTGAACTTCAGATTTGTTACAGATCATCCTGACACCATGCTGATCAAAAGTTATTAAAGGCTTTCCTCTATGTCAAGGGGCGTGGCCGCGATTGCGCCTCCCTCGCCACCAAATACGTTTGGCTTTTTGATGACTTCATTGACCTCATATTCTCATGAAAATGTATACACAGGTCAAGAATGGTGAGCTCTTGCATCTGATAGGGGCGTCACCCATGGGGGGGACAAAATGCCTCTATAGCGCCCCTTGAAATTTTCAAAAAACCCTCCCCATAGGTTTTTTTTTTGGAGTACAAAGATGAAAATTGGTACACATATGTATGTTTTCCAGACGCACACAAAAGTCTCTTGCACCAATGGTCTACTCCAAACAGGAAGTCGGCCTTTTTAATTTTGACTAGTCATTTTGGCGTGATTTCCACATGTTGTATTTTAACGAATTAGTCCTTCATTAGGGATTTCATCCAATCAAGTTTTTACAGATCATCCAGAGACCATGCTGATCAAAAGTTGTGCTCTGCATGTCTGTAGGTCAAAGGGTGTGGCTGCTATGGCGCTGCCATTTTTGATCCATCGCCGTGCATATTCAAGCAGCTCTCTCTCCCACATAATTCATCCAAACTGCTTCAAAATTTCTGTACATGATAAGAGCCCCGCCCTCAATGTCTCCATATGCTCGTAGGCAATGTTGCGCATGGCGCCCCCTTGTGGAAACAGGAAATGCCATCTTTTACACTGACAAACACCAACCTCAAGCTCCTAACCTGATCAACTACATTTTGTGGCCACATGACGATCAAGTGGATGAATCTCCACAGTAACACACGTCCTGTCTTGTTGCAGGCTGCCGCGGTGGCAGTGGCGACTTTTCATCCTTCGCCACTGAACATCAACTTGGTATAAATCCTTCATGCATTGTCCGATTTGCTCGAAATTTCACGTGTGATGAGAGTCCACCCGTGAACGTACCTGGCCACATCTGGTTATGCTCGTAGCACCACCTTGTGGATGAACTTAACATTGCGTTTTTTCGCTCCTTTCAAAGTTTCAAAGCCAGGTTATTTGTCCCTTCTCGCTTCGTGCGACAGCTCCCACGTGCCTTAGGCTCCGACGGTTGCATGGGGGAGCAAGGGCCCGATCACTGCTGCTTGCAGCTTTAATTAGGGGGCCAAGCCCACGGGGCTTGGGGAACGCGGTGCTGGGAACCCTATTGTTTTTGTTCAGATTTTTATTATTATTCTCTATTTTTATTTTTCTCCCAGTAAAAGTGGTGCTGCAGGCTAAACCGTGCAAGGGAGGGTGGTGCAATTTGGAGGGTTGGTCCAGACCCCTGCGCGTACCTCAGACACAAAAATTGACATATGTCCGCCAGCAGGGGGCACTATAACCAAGGTCAACACGTTTGGGGCTATAACTCCCACACCGTATGTCGCACATTCAAAAACCTCATATCCCCAGATTCCCTGAAAAGGGATGAATCACCTGGGCTAGGCCACGCCCATTTCCGCCCATAATTTTTTTTTTTGCTAAATTGCCAAAACTGGAAAACCTACTTTTTGCAACTCCTCCTTGGGGTTTCATCCCATCAGTGTGAAACTTGGCAGGTACAGTCTTCAGCTGGGCAAATTATTAACGAATAACTTTTTCTTGCTAGCTATTAAAACGCGAACTGTTGCATATCTCGGTCAAAATAAATGCTAACAACACCAAATCTGAGATCTTTGGCTGACATGTGACTGTGAGGTTAGGATCAAAATTTTACTAATGTTGGCCACTAGGGGGCGCTGTAAACATGGGAAATTTATATCTCTCAAATGGCAACACCGATTCTTAAGAGATTTGGTGGGTATGATGCTGGGTCACTGCTGAGGCCATATCTTGAAGTTAGTCATGACTGGTCAAAGTGGGCGTGGCTTATTACAAGATAAATGTTTGTTTTGTGTTTTTTATACTGAGGGCTATAAAATTCACAGGGTATATATAGAATAGCACACAGACCACACATACCAAAAATTATGTGTCTACTCCACTAGGTGGCGCTATAACAGAGGGAAACGCCTTTTGGCCTGTAACTTCCACATTTTAAATTACATCTTCATAAACTTTATATCCACGTGTTCCCTAAATACCGTCCCACGCCCACTCCCACTGCATACTTCTCTTTGTAAGTCACTACACATCAAAAACTTACTTTTTTCGAACTCCTCCTAGCGTTTAAGCTCAATCTGTACGAAACTTTGCACATACAATCTCCAGACAAGCCTGATCAAAAGTTATCAAAAGAATTTTGCTACTCCAAAAAATACGGTAGTTATAAATAAACATTTTTTTTCTACTAGCTAAAGAATACATACCGTCGCATATTTTTGTCAAAGTACAAGCTATCAAAGTCAAACTTAAGTTACTTCTTTCAGAGATCAACCAGAGGCTCTATTCCAAATTTGGGGTAAATCGGCCAATAGGGGGCGCTATAAACAAATATATAAGTGACATGAAAGTTGATCGGATTTGCACAAAATTTGGTGAGCGTGATGTGGAGTCACTCCTGAGGCCAGCCGTAAAGCTTAGTGATGTTTGGTCAAAGTGGGCGTGGCTTGTTACAGCACACACATTCACCCTTTCACACTTCCAGTGCTCTTCCCCTTACAATAAATCAGCGATGAACGGGCCCTCACAGCCTGTGTGTGTCGGCGTGCAGGCAATGCAGATTTATGATCACACTTCCCTTTGCATAATTGGCCTTGGCCTCCGTCTGCCCAGCCTGACTGTCTTGGGTGTACCTGATGGGGGAAGGGAGGAATGGGAGGGGTGGAGGGGGATTTCACAACTCTCCTGCCAAGATAACTGCATTAAAGTTTAAAAATGTTATTTATGGCATGTTAACCAGTGGTGGACAAAAGAGAGTTTCATGAGGCTTTTCTGTACATGTGGACATGATACACTACCATCAACAATTTGACTGAACAGTGTTCAAAACATGTCATCACTCCTCTCCACTGATTATACATTGTCTTCCAGTATGCCAAGTGTAGACCACAGCATAAATCGTCACTTAATCAAGTAAAGTGTCTCATGAGATTATTTTTAAATTTTACCTGACAGCTGCATTCATCCAACATATATAATATTAAGTTTGTGTCACAGGATTTCATGCAAATGTTATTTGATAGTTAAGCTCATCCACCAGAATGATGATTGTCTTTCAGGATTGTAATCCTAACAACTGAACTGTGATGTTTAACGTTTGCAGTTTCCCCCCTCTTAGGGGGAGTGTGAATGACATTGCCTCAAAATGGCTTCATACACGCTCCATACTCCCTTACCTGCCCTGTGTCTCAAGCAGCTCAAGTTACACAATGGGTGACAGTGAGTGGCTGAAATATACTGTACATCATCATCTCTACATCATTTCTCATAAACCACTTGACCAAATCAAATGCTGTTTGGTATACCTTATCACTCCAACACAGGGAACATTTTTATATGGTTTTGGTAGAATTTGAGTCAAGACTTTTGGAAGTTAATTTTGAACTCATCCGATGGTTTAAACTGCATGAAACTTTGCACATGGAATCTCCAGACTTGCCGATGAAAAGTTAACAAAAGAATTTTACTACTCAAAAATATGCAGTAGTTAAAAGTAAACATTTTTTTCTGCTACCTAAAAAACACATACCGTTGCATATTTTTGTCAAAGTAAAAGCTATCATCAAACTCAAGTCACTTGTTTCAGACGTCAACCAGAGGCTCTGGGCCAAATTTGCCACAAATTAACCGGTAGTGGGTGCTAGAGAAACATCAAGTGACATGAGAGTTGATCAGATTCGCACGAAATTTGGTGAGCATGATGCAGAGTTGCTCCTGAGGCCAGCCAAAAAGCTTAGTGATGTTTGGTCGGGCGGACTTCCAAGGGCTCCGCGACACCCGGGGGCGGAGTTGCGCAGGGAGGCTTGGCCCCCGTTCATAACTGCTTGCAGTTCTAGTTATTATTAGGGAACGGGCGAGGGCCCTATTGTTCCTGTAGTGTTTATTATTAGGGACCTCGGCCAAACAGGCGAGGGCCCTATTGTTCCTGTAGTGTTTATTATTAGGGACCTCGGCCAAACGGGCGAGGGCCCTATTGTTCCTGTAGTGTTTATTATTAGGGACCTCGGCCAAACGGGCGAGGGCCGTCTTGTTCCTGTAGTGTTTATTATTAGGGACCTCGGCCAAACGGGCGAGGGCCCTCTTGTTCCTGTAGTGTTTATTAGTATTATTATTATTATTATTATTATTGTTCCTGTAGTGTTTATTATTATTATTATTGTTGTTATTATTATTATTATTATTATTATTATTATTATTAGGGACCTCGGCCAAATGGGCGAGGGCCCTATTGTTCCTGTAAGGTTTATTATTATTAGGGACCTCGGTCAAACGGGCAAGGGCCCTCTTGTTCCCGTAGTGTTTATTATTATTATTGTTATTATTAGGGACCTCGGCAACTGGCGAGGGCCCTATTGTTCCTGTAGTGTTTTTTTTTAGGGACCTCGGCAACTAGCGAGGGTCACCAGGTCACATGGCTTATGTCTACAACTTGAGCTGGGGGGATGACGGCGAGCGGCCGAGGTCCCGCCCAACGCTGCTTCGCAGCTTTAATTAGGGACCTCGGCCAAACGGGCGAGGACCCTATTGTTCCTGTAATGTTTATTATTATTATTATTATTATTATTTCTTTCTTTCAGCGTACGCCACTTTAAACTGGAATTTGACCCCCTAAACATGCTCCAAAACTCGCTAAAATTGGTACGCATGTCAGGACTGGCGAAAAATTTTAGGAAATGAAAAAATTAATTCAAAAAGTGCCAAAATGGCCTCTCTAGCGCCACCTAGGCGTTTGTCACACTAAAATGGCCGCTGTAGCCAGTAGGAACGTCGTAGGAAGATCAAACCAAAACAGCCGTGTTCGTTTCATCAAGACCTACAAATCACGCACTCGCACCCATGACCTAAATCCAACAGGAAGTGAGGTATTTCCCTTTCAAAGTAAGAGTTTTCCTGAAAAAAAGAAATTCCTTAAAAATTATACTACTTTCACACTGTTTATCGTATTGGCTTCAAACTTGCACAGATGATTGTTCAGCGTGTCCTTATCAGTTTGTCTTTATAACTTCTACAATCCTCGAATGGTTTGGATTTACTGGCCTCATACAGGTGATGTGCTCCAGAACCTCCTGACGATTTGTTGTGCCACCTAGGCACACAAAAATGCCCGGTGCGACGGGTAGGAACCATTTAGAAAGACCAAACCAAAACTGTCTCGTTCGTCTCATAAAGACCTACAAATGTCGCGCTGCAACCCCTGACCTAACTCCAACAGGAAGCGCACTGTTGTTGTTTGAATGTAAGATGACATTTTTCACAAATTCTGTCGCTCAAAAATTATTTGCTCCTACACCGTTTATCATAACTGTTTCAAACTTGCAAAAATTACAGATCTACTCCTGGTGAACATTACTTGTGAAGGATTTTGTCATAACTTGAACGGTTTGGATTTCAGAAGCGTTAGAAGGTGCAGAGCACAACTCCTCATGATGATCTCTGTAAGAAAAGATGAGTGACAACACATCGTAAACTTGTGAGGCACCTTTTTTTAATCCGGAGACATACAAGCTAGATATCACTGCGTTCAGAACAAATTTGCCTGTCAGCCACATGCAGTTCTTAATTAGCATAACAAAAGCTTCACCCTGACAGTCTGTGTCAGAGTGAAGTGTGTGTGTGTGTGTGTGTGTGTGTGTGTGTGTGTGTGTGTGTGTGTGTGTGTGTGTGTGTGTGTGTGCGTGTGTGTGTGTGTGTGCATGTGTGTGGTCTCACACACATGAAAGTATAACATTTACCAAATTGTCCAGCTCATGGTGCTCATTCCAAAAACTTTGAAAGACATGCCTGATACCAAAAACCTGTGAATACAAGATGTCCTGGTGAAACTGTTTTACCTCATGAAGAATTGGAATACATGTAGTCCTGCTCAGTTTCTCCACTGACATTAACTAGTACATATTTGTGTTTGTTTGCAGCACTTAGATTCTCAAAGCAGCCAGTACACATCACTCAAGCTTTCACTAGGTCACATGATTTCAAATGAATATGGATGTGTTGTTTGATCATCACACAAGTCAAAGTTTCATGAGGTGACATGGCTTATGTCTACAACTGTCAAAATATAAGCTCAAACCACCTTCATAAGAACCCTTTACAGTTTTTAACATTGAGTTTGACTTATGATTCTGGCTATTGTGGTACAACATGTGGGAAGTATGTATTAATATCTGATAGTATTCATATGTGACAATAATCATATGCGTGCCTAGTAAAAGCTTGAGTGATGTGTACTGGCTGTTGTGAGAATCTAAGTGCAGCAAACATACACAAATATATACTAAGACCTACAAATGTTGAATTAATCTCTGATAGTATACATATGTGACAATAATCATATGCGTATAATAACAGTGGAAGTATGGCACACACAGACAGACACGGGGACACGGGGACACACACACACACACACATCACACTTTGTTATGTTTCCTTATGAAATCAACATTATGAGTGAAAATACAGTTCCATTACTGACAATGCTATATCTCAATACACAGGTTTCACAGCCAATTCATGTGTGTGTCTGTGTGTCATACTTATACTCTTATTATACACATTTGATTATTGTCACATATGTAAATCATTAGATATTAATATATACGTAAAACATATTGAACCACAATAACCAGAATTGTAATTATAATATTATTACTTTTATTAATGTTGTTGTAAGCTACTGTCATTACCATCTGTCCTATATTTCTCTCTGTCTACCCTTCTGTCTCATTGGGTCCTAAGAACAAAGGGATGTTGTATGCTGTAAAACCCTGTGAGGCAAATTGTGATTTGTGATATTGATTGCTTGATTGATTGATTGATTGACTGATTGATTGATGTCCTCGTCAGTAGTTTGGTTTTCAGAAGCCATCAAAGTTTTACTCCCAAGTCATGGGTTCATTGTCAAAAATGACCTTGCGTTCTATTGACATAATAGAACCAGCGCTCACTTTCTACGGAAGCTGGACGCTGAAATAACGTGAAGCCGAGGTCTCGATCAACGCTGCTCGCAGCTTTGTTATTATTATTATTATTCTTCACCCGACTTTGTGCCCCGATTTCGCCCCTTTCCCAAATTTTAAAATGCTTCTAATTTTCCACATTCGTCCGGCCACATCCGAAATTCGATATTTTTGGGTGGCTGTCACCACTAGGTGGCGCTATAATCAAGGAAAGTGTGTTTTGGGTCATAACTCCCATATACTTTGTGGCACATTCAAAAACCTTATATCCACGTGTTCAGTGAATTGTGCTGAATCTCGTGGTATAGGCCACGCCCATTTCCGCTTCCGTTTTTTCCCCGCTAATTCGCAAAATGTCGCAAACCTACTTTTTCGAACTCCTCCTAGACGATTTGACCGATTTGCACCAAACTTTGCATGTAGCATCTGTGGACCCTCCTGACAAAAAGTTATTAAAAGAATTTTGGTATTTCAAAGATTACTCAAGTTATTAAATAGCAGCTTCCTATAGATTTGGTACAGAACAGGAAGTGTTGCATATCTCCACATTGGTGTGTTTAAATGACATGAAACCCAGTTTTCTACTTCCCCATGAGCCCCTGAGGCTCTGTGCAAAATGTCAGGCAATGACCACCAGATGGCACTCTTTAAATTTAAGTATTTTATATCTCAACATCTGTTGGGCGGATTAACACGAAACTTGGTATAATTATTGTCAATTCCCTCCTTAGGATATCAGATGATGGACTTACCGATCTGCCACTAGGTGGCGCTCTGGTGGCTGTCTAATTTAATATTTGGCACTGTGCCAACGCCATAACACTCATGGAAATAAAATTGATAGGGGTGGTATAGACTGGCCCCTGTAACTCACACACCAAAAATGACCAGCAGGTGGCGCTATTTTCAATGTAAAAGCGTTTTTGGCTAATAACTCCCACATGATATGTCGCACATTGTTAAGCCTTCTATTTACATGTTCTCTGAATTCAGCTGAATTGTGTGGTGTAAGCCACACCTACTTTTTCGAAGTCTTCCCAGACGATTTGACTGATTTGCACCAAACTTTGCATATAGCATCTGTGGACCCTCCTGACAAAAAGTTATTAAAAGAATTTTGATAGTCCAAAAAACGCCCAAAATATAAAACAACAAATTCCTGCATATTGTTTTCAAAACAGACAGTCTTTCATATCTTAACCAAATATAATCCGATTACCACAATACTTTTGCTGATTGTGTTCCATGGCCCGATGAGGGTTTGTGCAAAATTTGGTGCGAATCGGCCAATTGGTGGCGGCATTCTAATTAGTGTGAATGGAAGTAAATTGGAAAATCTTCAAATCCTCTTCAAAATTCATCGACTTTCAACCTCTTCTTGTCCCTCATACTTTGAGTTAGAGACACCATGTCAGCTTTTAAAGAGTCAGAAGACCTTGAACTATTAAGCATGTATTCAGCTTCTACTTTCTGGAAAAATATATACGTGGGTTGGGTGCCTACCTGTATACCGGAAATGTAAGTAAGAGATAACGTTTATTTTTTTAATTATTACAGCTGACAAGACATCTAGGTGCATGCCCCCCGACGGCAGCATGCCCCGACGTGCATGGACTTATTATTATTATTATTCTTACAAACCTTTAATCCCTTTCCCAAATTCAAAAACTCACCAAATTTGGCACACGCGTTCGGTCTGGCGAAAAATGTGATATTTCAGCAGGGCTCTATGTAGATGGGGCCAAATGGCGACATAGCGCCCCCTAGGAAATTTCGTGCCTGGAGCCCCGCCTGTGAGTTTCACCTACACGCTTGAAAACGGGTGGGCTCATAGAACATGCCAAGACGCAAAAAAAATCCTCTTGGACCGATGCCATAAACTCAACAGGAAGTCGGCCATTTTGATTTGAATTTTTGACATGTTTGAACGAACTCCTCCTAGTGATTTTGTCTGATCGACTTCACATTTGGTACACATACTTGACACATACTTGATCTCAGCAGCTTCAAACTTACTGGACATGATGATGGCTCCGCCCTGAATGGCCAGATATATTAATATGTCACCTTACTCATAGTGGCCCTCGATGGTAACAAGGAAGTGACCAGTTTTTACTTTAACATGTACTGATGACACAAACTTGACCGCATCAACTTCATTCCACTTCTAATACATGCAGAACAAGTTGGTGAAGCTACCTTATGAACGCTGTGAAGTTATGTCTAATGGTGTCCATGTGGCGGCGTGGTGACTATTGATCCCTTGCCACTAAATACGTTTGGCTTGTTGATGGCTTCAGCGATCTCATATCCTCATGAAAATGTATACACAAGTCAAGAATGGTGAGCTCCAATCCATCCAATAGGAGTGCCACCCATGGGGCGGACAAAATGCGTCTATAGAGCCCCCTTGAAATTTTCAAAAACCCCTCCCCATAGGTTTTTTTTTGGAGTAGGAACATGAAAATTGGTACACATGTGCATGTTGTCCAGGCGCATGTAAAAGTCTCTGGCACCAATGGTCTACTCCAAACAGGAAGTCAGCCATTTTGATTTTGACTTGTCATTCTGGCTTGATTTTCACATGTTGTATTTTAACGAACTAGTCCTAGGAATTTCATCCAATTGACTTCAAATTTTTTACAGATCATCCAGAGACCATGTTGATCAAAAGTTATTAAAAGCTTTTCTCGATGTCAAGGGGCGTGGCCGCTTTGGCGCCTCCCTTGCCACCAAATACGTTTGGCTTTTTGATGGCTTCTGCAATCTCATATCCTCATGAAAATTGATACACAGGTCAAGAATGGCGAGCTCTTGCATCCGACAGGGGCACCGCCCATGGGGGGCACAAAATGCATCTATCGTGCCCCCTTGAAATTTTCAAAAACCCATCCCCATAGGGTTTTTTTTGGAGTACGAAGATGAAAATTGGTACAAATGTGTATGTTGCCCAGACGCAAAAAAAGTCTCCGACACCAATGGTCTACTCCAATCAGGAAGTCGGCCATTTTGATTTTGACTTGTCATTCTGGCTTGATTTCCACATGTTGTATTTTAACGAATTAGTCCTAGGGATTTCATCCAATCGACTTCAATTTTTTTTTACAGATCATCCAGAGACCATGCTGATCAAAAGCTGTGCTCTGCATGTATGTAGGTCAAAGGGCGTGGCTGCTATGGTGCTGCCATTTTTGATCCATCGCCATGCATATTCAAGCAGCTCTCTCTCCCACATAAGTCATCCAAACTGCTTCAAAATTTCTGTACATGATAAGAGCCCCGCCCTCAATGCCTCCATGTGCTCGTAGGCAGTCTTGCTCATGTCGATCTTTGTGGAAACAGGAAATGCCATCTTTTACACTGACAAACACCAACCTCAAGCTCCTAACCTGATTATCTACATTTTGTGGCCACATGACAATCAAGTTGATGAATCTCCACAGTGACACATGTGTCCTGTCATGTTGCAGGCTGCCGCGGTGGTGGTGGTGGCGACTTTTCATCCTCCGCCACGGAACATCAACTTGGTATAAATCCTTCATACATTGTCCTATTTGCTCAAAATTTCACATATGTGATGAGGGTCCACCCGTGAATGCACCTGGCCACATCTGGTTATGCTCGTAGCGCCACCTGGTGGATGAACTTAACATTGCTTTTTTTTCCACTCCTGCCAGGTTTTTTCTCCCTTCTCGCTTCGCGCCACAGCCCCCATGTACCTCAGGCCCCCACGGTTGCATGGGGGAATGAGGGCCTGATCACAGCTGCTTGCAGCTTTAACCCTTTAAAACCGGCGGGAGTGCCTGCAATAATTCTTTTTACATTTAAAACCGGAGTTACTCTAACTTACCATGCATTCATCATGTCTCAGAGTGCTGTTTCCTTGCACTGGTAGGTTTGTAGAAAAACAGTAAAAAGCTCTAAGAACAAAAACTTTATAATCCTGATCGCAACAAGGAGTGATGTCATTTCCCGGGAAATTTCCTTCTTCCTCGGTAAATATTTCTCTCAGCTTGCAGTCACACACTCGCTCTTGCTCTCGTTTTGTATTTTACACTTAGACACACACACAGATACTCACCACACACACACACACACACACACATACCAGACACTCACCACACACTCACACACATATATTTATGGAACCGCAACAACCCAGGCGAGCGAAACAGCTTTTCTCCCGGCGTGAAGCTTTCGAGCTAATTACAGCGTCGGATGAAGATTCAGTCCACTCACCTGGTCCGGATTCTGCCGACAGTGGAGATGAAGCCGACCTCATCCAAGGGAGAGAACCCTCCTATGACATGTATGTATATATTCATGAAATATTGTTTGTTTTTGAGTTAGAGTAAAGTAAAGGAAATATATATGTAACACAACTGAAAGCATTTTGCACCAAATACGCAGCATTTTTGTATTACTCTCATGCTGAACACATCTAACACACTGTGTAACATCTGTGTGCAGAGTTGACGATGATGAGGAGGAGGAAATGGGGGTCTCCTCGCCCTGCACCCCAGAGGGAGACAGAGGGGGAGGAAGGAGTCGGTCTCCAGCAAACAGAGGCTCCAGGTTAGAGACACTCCCTGGTGATGCAGCTGGCTGGAGAACCGAAAAGGAGCCTGACATCTTGCCACATCCCCTACCACATCTTCTGCCCAAAAGGAGGCCAGGTGTGCAGCCACCTCTATCACAGTATGTGGACAATCCCTCTCCATCTGAGCTGTTCAGGATGTACTTTCACCGGGCTGCCATCACAACACTGTGTGCCAACACCAATAAAAATGCAGCAAAAAATATTGCTCATCATGGACAGGAACTGTCACAAGACCTATCACAGCTGGTGCTATTGAAAAGTAATGTTTGACTCTGAACTTGGAACTTTGGTTGTTCTATTGTAAATAGGTTATTTTGATGTACATGTTGTATTCTTGCTAATTGTGCACAATGTGCATTTAACTTTTGTTTTTGTCACATTGTATAAAAATTAGTGTATCTCAAAAATTAAGTTATGAAAACACTCAAAATAAATTTTCTGTGGTTTAAAAGGATTTTGTGCAACTTTTTTACATTTACAATTTTGAGGGATATAGCCATGATAATTCTGTATTTAGAAAAATATGTGTAAAAACAAAAACGATTTTCTTTTTTTTTGGTGATTTATTGCACTTTTTAGCAATTTCTTTCATTAGTATAGACATATGTCCACACATATTATTAAAATTTGGGATTTAAGGGTTGTATTGATGTATAGCATATTTTTTTTTTTTTTTTTTTCCTACTTGTCTGCATTGGTCTTAATAGCTTAGCGCCACAAAAGGGTGCAAGCTTCTTGTGAAGATTGATGCACTGTTAATCTTGCAGTCAAGTATTTTATACCCACAATGCGTGGTTGTGACCGTCACCCACCCTCCCTGGAGACTAGCCTATCAGCCTTTATTGGAAAAGCTTCCTAATATGAGCCAGAGAGGGCCGTGATACACCAAGGTGTGTTAAGGGGAAAGTAAGGAACAAGCAATGGGGAGGGGGCAGGTGCAAGTCCTGAGTTATATAGTGACAGTGCATGCGGAGGAGAAGGAGGGAAAACAAACAAACAAACAAACAAACAAAAAAGGGATAAACAGGCAGTGTAGCTGATGTATTGTGGCCTTGCGGTGGTTGTGCTCCATGCAGATTATCAGAAATAAACATATACATGTCGACTATACTGTACTGAGAAACAGAAACAAAAGAGAAGTATGTACTGAACACCAAAAATGTGAGAATCTTGGTGGAGGGGGAAAGCCCGACTGTAGAGAGGAGAGAGCGCAGTGTGGAAAGTTTGAGAAGCAAGTGGGCCCCTTTGAAGTGATCCCATCGGTTCTTTGTGATGCGTCACGGGGCTGAAGTAACGAACATGCATGCGTGTATTTGAACCCTCCCAATGTGTTTATGAAAACCAACACCAGGGTCCAGGGCCGGCCCTGCGGGGGAAGGGGGGCGGCCCGTCACCCCAAGACCACAGGAGCACCCAGACCCCATGACCAGGGAGCCACAGAGGCGGCAGGACGCCCCGCAGGCCCCAGGACCAGGGGCGGCAATGGCCCGCCCCCCCAGAGAGCCAGAGACACACCCCAGACAGGCGGGACAGGAGGGCCCACCCACCCACTGCCTGACGCGGACCGCCCCCACACCCAATCACCACCCACCCCCGACCACCCGCCCGCCCCCACCCCCGCCCCCCACCCAAAGACGCACCCAGGGACCACCCCCGACCCAAGGCGCCAGGGGCGGGGCCCCGGCACCGCCCCCGGGGAGAGAACCAGCACCACACCGAACGGGCCTGCCCCAGGTGCCGGCCACCAGCGGACGCCGGACCAGACGGTAGTGAGAGCCCAACCAGACCCGGGCGAGTGAGGGAGGCAAAGAGGCGGTGATGCCGCAAGGCATATGTCCCCCGCGCATCGGGAAACCCGGAGACCAGGAGGGGCCACCCGCCCGAACCCCCCAGGACGAGCCACCACCCACACACAGGAGAGAGCGACCCACCACGAGCAGTGAATCCCCCATCGGGACCCCCCCGGTAGAGGGCCCAAAAACCACAGCCGGTCAGGAGGCAAAACTCCGGCAGGAACCCACAGAGCCCCCAGGCGCCACCCGGCCCACCCGCCCTAGGGCCACGGGACCCCCCAGACACCGGGAACCCAGCAACTCCACCATGATGTAAATGGGCTCCCTGGCCCCAACCTCCAACCCAGGAGGGCCGGGCCCCACAAGCCACGCCAAGCGTATCAAAAGTGTATGTCCGATCCCTGACGGAGAATCATTAACCCTACACCATGAATGTGCATGTGAGTGCCCATAAGTGTGATGTGATGCATTAAAATTGAGGGACATAGGAGACAGGTGTGGCCAAGGCTGATGGCTACAGCACACTGCTGTCCTGCAGCCCGTGCAGCCATAAGGCACCTGGAACCTGTTCCCATTTGTCCCCCAAAATGTAGGTGTATGTGGTGCTTTAAAATTAGAGGACAGAAAAGGATGGGCCGGGGGGCAGCATGGAGGGCTACCAGACACCACTGTCCCATAGCCTGCCCCATCATGAAGCCCCCCAATCCATCCGTGGTCTGCGCCTTGAAGAGTGAGTGTATGTGGTGCGTTAAAAACTGTGGAGTGTGTGGAGAGTGAACAAAATGTGGTTTAGGAGGCCAGGCCAGTGTTGGCCCGGCCCGAAGGCCGGAGGGATGGATGACAGGGGCTAGAAGGCGGTGCCGCGAGGCCCCCAGTGCCCATGGACAGCGGGCCAGGCGGGCCCCAAGGAAACCCAACAGGCCCCCACCCAGACCCGCCCCCCAAGCAACTGCAGCGCCAGGCCCCCGCAATGGTCCCGACCTGGATCACACCGCCCGCAGCAAATCGACCACCAGCAGAAGGATGAGACGCGCCACCAGGGAAGCACGGAAGATGAGCCCCCCCCCCCGAACCCCGAAGCGCAGGAGCACAGGCCAACCCGCAACCCCGCCAGTACCCCCCCAGACCACCACAGACCCAGAGCCAGGCCCCCAGCCCATCCGACCCGCCCCCCCACCACCGGCCGCACACCAATGGGCAGGCCCACAATGCACAGCACCAGAGCACCCCCCGCAGGCAGCACCCAGCCCCCGCGCCAGGCCCCCCAGCCAAGGAGGACCCCGGGCCCGCCCAAGGCCGGGAGAGAGGGGCAGGGAGGGACGGGGAGAGGGGGGAGGGAGGAGGGAGGGGGAAGGGTGGGAGTGGAGCGAAGGGGGGGGGAGGAGCCCACCCACCCCGCACCACCCAGGGCGGAAACAGCCCCCCAAGGGGGACCGGCCACGCCGCCCCCGGCCCAGGGAGCACGAGGAGACCCCGCCGCCTCCGGGCACACAGGACGAGCAGTCCAGACGCACCGCCCCAGGGGAAACCGCGCGACCCCGCGACCCCGCGACCCCACACAGAGCCAGGGAGCAGGCCCAGATTCAAGGGGGAGAAGGTGCGCCTAACACGTGCTTAAGACCTTGAAATCTGATGAACCGCTGTGGTATATTGTGGTGTGAGAGATAGAGGGAATAGGGGTTACATCATTAACAGAAACAGGTTACATATGACACAACAGTCTTTATAGACTTGTAATATTTATATGTACAGGTGGCATATGCTCACAGGCTGAGTGGCACTATACAGACATGTTTAGTGAGAGAATAAATGGTGACCATTTTTCTGTAAAGTATGTTAATTGATTTCTGTGGCCGGCAGAAATTTTCTCCAGCGAAATATGTTCTACAAGGAGATTCAGCCAATGGTTGATGTTGAGGGTCTGTTTATCTTTCCAATTGACTAGGATTGTTTTCTTGGCGATGGTGAGAGCTACAAGAAGAGAGTTGCAGTGGCTGTTTGGGAGGTCAATTGTCATCAGGTCACCAATTAAGCACAGGTTGGGAGATAATGGGATCCTGCAGTCCAAAATGGAGGAGAGTTTTTGAGTGACTGTTGACCAGAAGTGCTGTACGGGTGAACATAACCAGATTGCATGAAAGTAGGTGTCTGCAGTGTTCTGAGTACACTGAGTTTATGTGTCAGATTGACTAAAGCCCATTCTATTCATCTTTTGTTGGGTGATGTGTGTTCTGTGGAGTACTTTAAATTGGATAAGCTGTATATTAGTGTGTCTTGTCATCTTAAATGTATTTTTGCATATCTGAGTCCAGAAGTCAGGGTCCGGTGAAGCACCCAGCTCCTTTTCCCATTTTAAAATTGGTAAATGTTTAGAGCTGGTCTTTGACAGTAATTTATAAATCTTGGAAAGGTTCTTCTTATTACTCGGAGAAAGCTTTGTAATATGTTTGGCAAATTCTGGTGGCTGCAAAGTGTCCTGAGGCGCTGGAATTCTCTTTTTGATTGTTTTTATCAGTTGTAAATATTGTAGAAAATTTCCATTTCTTATTTCAAAAGTTTGAAATAAGTTTGTGTATGTCATAAGTATATTGTCTTGGAAAAGGTGATGGAGATGAGTTACTCCCTTCAACTCCCACGTGCTAAAATGGAGAGGTCTTTTGTTGATTTCAAAGTCCGGGTTGTGCCAGATTGGAGAGAGCAAGCAAGGTTCTATCTGAGAGTTTGTGATTTCTAGTGTTTTCCACCAGGCTGACAAGGTGGAAGCAATCATTGGGTTCTTAAAACAGTTATGACGTTTGAGTGTAGTGGTGATAAACGGGAGGTCAGAAAGTTTTATATTGTTGCAGTCCGCCTGTTCTAGTTCGAGCCAGGAGTTGTAGTCTTCATTCGGGTATAACCATTTCAGTAGGTATTGTAGCTGGTTAGCCAAATAGTAATGTTTAAAGTTAGGAGCGTCCAAACCCCCTTCCAGTTTGTTTTTCTGAAGGGTGCTTAGGCTAATTTTTGCTGTTTTGTTCTTTGAGTAAAATTTTATAATTGCAGAATCTTATGACAGGAACCATTTCGATGTGGGAGTGAATGGAATCATGGAAAAAAAAATAGTTAATTTGGGGGTAGAATTTTCATTTTAACTGTGGCTATTCGACCCAGGAGGGAGATGGGAAGATTATTCCAGCGCTTCAGGTCACCACAGATCTTATCTAGAAGCGGGCTAAAGTTCAGGTGGACCAAGTCTGATAGTTTGGATGAAATATTTATGCCAAGATATCTTATGTTGCCCACAGGGAGAGAAAATTTTTGGTCTGCAGGATTCCAAGAGTTCTCCGTTATTGGCAGTATTGTCGATTTGGACCAGTTGATGGAGTAGTCCGAAAGTTTAGAAAAATTTGTTATGAGATTAAATACTTCATGTAAAGATGATTTCGGTTCTTGTAGGTAAAGTAAAATGTCGTCGGCATATAGATTAATTTTATGCTCTGAATTGGCGGAATGGATACCTCTGATCTTGCTGTTCTGACGGATTGCCATAGCCAATGGTTCGATGAATATTGCAAACAGTAGAGGCGAGAGTGGGCACCCTTGTCTGGTACCTCTCTGCAAAGTGAAGCTTTTAGATGCGATCCCATTGGTGGTGACTGTGGCCTTAGGGGAATTATATAAGGCTGATACCCACTTGATAAATGACTCTCCAAAGCCAAATCCACTCAGGGTGGCAAATAGGAAGGACCAGTTGACCTTGTCGAAGGCTTTTTCTGCATCAAGTGACAGAACAAATGTTTTGGTATTAGCCCGTTGTGCTTTACTTATCAAATTAAGAACTCTTCTGACGTTATTACTTGAGTGTCTGCCATTAATGAAGCCTGTTTGATCATTATGAATTATTGTTGCAATTATTTTCTCCAGTGTAGAAGCAAGTGCCTTTGAGATAATTTTAATTTCACTGTTGATTAGTGATAGAGGACGGTAGCTAGAAGGAAGTGTGGGGTCTTTGTCTGGCTTTAGTAATAATTTGATTGCTGCTGTATTCATGTGAGGTCTTATACCTCCGTTGTTTTTGATCTCTGTCACTGTCCTGATGAAAAGTGGTGCTAATATAGTCCAGAAATGTTTTATAAATTCAGCAGGAAAGCCATCTGGACCTGGGGCCTTACCTGTTGGCATTTTGTCTAATGCGCTCTGCAGGTCATTAATAGTCAGGGGGGCATCTAAAATATTTCTGTGTTCCGTGGATAATTGAGGTAAATTTAGGTTGTCGAGAAAAGCCTGAATATCTTCTGGGTTTGGATTGTTTACTGTTGAATATAGGTTATGGTAGAAAGAATAGAAAATCTGATTGATCTCCTGAGGGGATTGTGTGTAATTTCCGGACGGCCCCTGGATTGTTGTTATCAGAGATTTTTCTTTATTACGTTGGAGCTGATTTGCCAAAAATTTTCCTGATTTGTTACTGTGTTCGAAGTTATTATATCTTAGTTGCTGTATAATAAATTCAGTTTTCTTTGATAGAATATTGTCCAATTGTGATTTTGTACACTGTAATTGGGTCCATACCTGATCACTTGGATTGTTCGCATATTCCTGTGTTAGTTGTTTAATTTTTTCCTCAATGTTTTTTTCCGCTTGCAAGTCCTGTTTCTTTTTGTAGGAGGAGTATGATATAATTTTCCCTCTGATTACTGCCTTTCCAGCCTCCCATATTAAAGATGGAGATAAATTTGGAGAGTCATTATCTTCAAGAAAGTTTGCCCACTCCCGTCTCACCATTTTATCAAAGTCTGGGTCTTTAAGTAAAGAGATATTAAAGCGCCATGTTGGGGACCGTCTATGGATGGTTTCTATTTGCAAATTGAGTGATATTGGTGCATGGTCGCTGATAATGATAGGGTGTATTTTTGTGGTAATTTTTTGTGAGATGGAATTATTTAAGAGAAAAAGGTCAATTCTTGAAAATGAGCGATGCACAGGAGAGAAGAAAGTATATTCCCTCTTCGATGGGTATTTGAGTCTCCAGCCATCGCCAAGCCCAAAATCATCCATATATTCCTGTATTACCTTAGCCAATTGTGATTGCTTTGTATGTATTGAGTTACTAGATCGGTATAATGAAGCATTTAGGACTGTGTTAAAGTCTCCTCCAATTATAGTTATTGAGCTGCCTGATAGGTTAGATAGTAGAGAGAAGACTGTGTGAAAGAAGGCTGGATCATCATTATTAGGGGCATACAGATTAACGATTGTATATAATTTGTTAAAGATTGCTGCCTGAATAATGAAGTAGCGGCCTTCTGGGTCTGTTACCGTGCTGTTTAAAGTGAATGGTAGTCTCTTGTGGACCATGATAGAGACACCTCTTAGTCTGTTGTTATAGCAGGATGAAAACATTTGATTAAAATTTGGATCTTTACGAGATTTTTCTTCTGACTTTAGCAAGTGGGTTTCTTGTAGGAGGAAAATATCTGTTTTCAATTTTGTGACAAAGTCCATCACTTTAATTTTCTTCGCCTGTGAGCGGATGCCATGCACATTCCAGGAAACCAAGTTTAGGTGTGACATTGACAAAGTGGGGGTTTTATCATACTGTGTGAGGGTATGGAAAATAATCTGTGTGTGTTTCTATGTGAGTTTCTCTCTGCGTGGATTTCGCATGAGTAGATGTAATTGTTAAATGTATGTATTACAGTCAACCGATGTGTCATGGTGAAGCATCGCAGAGTTATGCAGCAGAGCATCAGAATATATATAAGCACGTTTAACAACCAGAAGCGCCTGCGTGTTGAGGTATTCACAAACCGGAAAAACAAAGGGGTTACATGGAGTGTATTTGTGTGTGAGGTGAGGGAGGGGGAATGAGTGAGAGGGGAGGGGGGGGGGGGGGGGGACATGAAGGAGGGGAAAAAGAAAAAAAAATTGAGAAGGAAAGGGAGAATACTGGGTGGAGTGTGTGAAGTGTACATTCACACCCTGTGAGATTTTTTTTTTTTTTTTTTTTCTTTTTACTAAGTCAGTGTTATGTTCATTATGTACACATATACAACCATACATCCATATGTACATACATACACATGTGCATATATACATACATACATATATATATACACATATACATCTATATATATACCCGGGCCGCACAATTAATTGCATTGCATTCACAGGAATGCTAAATTATCTGTTGCAGGAGAAATGTGTAAGAATAACATTTTGAATGAAATATACATGCTTATATTTATTTATTTATTTTGAGAATAGTGCAGCCCCAATATATATACATGCATACACACATCTTTTGATCTTTTTTTATGTTCCTTTGATAATATAATTAAGCTATGGTTCTACTTTGTTTTGTGGTTTTAGGGGCACTTATCTCATTTAGAAGAGCCATGGGGTGGTGGTAGAGTTGCGGAACAATTGACCATCTATGTATAATTTGTCTACCACAAGAGAGGTCCTATTTCCCTTCTGCCTGTGCTCTTTTAATATAGGATATAACACTTTCCGCCTCTCGTTGATTTCCCTGGGGAACTGATCGTTCATACCGAACGAAGTGCCTTTCAGCTCTCGTCCTTTACTTTTAACGAGCATTTTCTGCTGATAATGTTCAAATTTGGCGATGATGGGACGAGGACGCTGACCTGCTTGGGGTCCGAGCCTGTGGACGCGGTGAAAGGTGATGTTGTTGACAGTCTCCGTCGGGATCTTGAGGGCCGTCACCATAAACTTCTTTAAATGGACTTCTGGATTGTCTGTTGTGCTCTCCGGGATGCCAGAAATGATTAAATTGTCTCTCATGCTTCTGGACTGCACGTCGAGGACAGTTTCCTTCAGGAGTTTATTTTCCTTTTTGAGGAGATCTACATCTGACGTGACCGCCGCTAAGGTGGAGCGGAGCTCAGCGTTGTTTTGCTGCAGGTCGCTAATCTGCTGGTAAGTGAACTCCAAGCTTACCTTCAGGTCTTTAATCTCCTGGTGAAGCAGACCGAGCACTTCTAGCTTCTTGTTGATGGATTCCAAGACGCTGAATTCGGAGGATAGTAAGTCCTGCGTATCGGTGGCTGAGTCGGTCTTCTTCCTCTTATCGGGGTTGTCGGCAGGGCCCTCCATGACGCACTCGTAGTAGTAACGATCGATAAACTCTTCTAGGTCCTCCACTCTGGCTGATGGTGCAGGCTGGAGTTGTCACCCGTTAGGTAATTATATTTGTTTGGCTAGTTTGTTGATATCTGATCTAGCAGCTAGGCGCCGCCATGTTGAATCTCAAAATCTCACAGTAGTCTCGCGGTCTCACGCTGCCATCGGTATGGTGGTATAGCATATTAAAATACTCCAAAAAATGGCCCTACAGCAGGTAAAATTGTAAAGATATGCTCTGGCGGACTTGTTCTATGGTAGGTCATAAAGGGTTAATATTATGTTTGGGACTTTATCTTCGATGTGTTGAACAGTAGCAACTGGTAAAAAGAGAGTATGAGCTCTGTGTACTCTCACATTCTAAACTATCAATCAATCAATCAATTTTATTTATAAAGCCCAATAATCACAATTTGCCTCACAGAGCTTTACAGCATACGACATCCCTCTGTCCCTCTTCTATAAAAACCCTTAAACGGGGTTTATTCATTTAAAAACACATTGTGCTCGTTTAGCATACTATTTCATGTAGGTTTTATCTGCTGGAGGGTCGTGTAGGGGAGCGTGGCGCAACAAAAATAGAACAGCCTCCTAAAATAGAGTGTTGACGCGTGACAGACGGGGGTTGTTGCGCTGCTCCCGTTGCCAGTGGAGCCGCTGTAATTGATTAACAGGGGGGCAAGCTACTATGGGATTCGTGCTGCAGACATGTCGCGCCGCTAACGTGCCCGGTGGAGCACAAAGGCTCTGGAGAAGTAGTCAAGTTAGTGACATGCAATAGAGCCGAGTTAGCAAGATGCAGTAACAGGACATCAGTGTTACGAAAGGAGAGAGAAGGAGAGAAGGTGCTCGATGTATTATAGGAGGTTCGTGATCACCAGCCAGTGGAGGGAATTGCTGCAAATTGGGGACATCATATTGATTTACTGACTGGATGTCCTGGATTACAGAAACATGGAGAGGTGGGCATGAGAGTCTACCCCTCTTGTTCTGGTCGCCGACAACAACTCAGGGCTGAGGTTGTGGCTTTGATTGTGAAGTAGAGCTGACCAGGGGCCATCTGGATCTTGGTTGTTTTGTCCTGGACAGTGGCTCTAATGCTCACCAGTCCCCGCCCCCCCGGCTACACTTAGTGTATAGTCTCAGGGTGCTGAACTTGGGATGAAATCCTCCGTGCATTGTGAGGAGATTCCATGTCTTGATATCAGTGGCCTCTATGTCCTTCTTTGACCAGCTTAATATACGAGGAGTGTATCTGGCGACTGGCAGGGCATACGTCTTGATGGCTCGGACCTTGTTCTTCCCATTC
This sequence comes from Epinephelus awoara, assembly GCA_035609425.1. Lineage (NCBI taxonomy): Eukaryota > Metazoa > Chordata > Actinopteri > Perciformes > Serranidae > Epinephelus > Epinephelus awoara. The sequence continues at coordinate 42,989,812 of CM069302.1, read as the reverse complement.
AGCTGACTTTTCAGGACCTGCCTTGCTCTGTTTAGGTATTTGGCTGTGGCTGACTTCCTTGCAGCCTCCTCATGGTTCCCATTTCCCTGCGGGACTCCGAGGTATTTGTAGCTGTCCCGAACATCTGCAATGCTGCCCTCTGGTAGTTCAATCCCATTGGTTCTCATTGTCTTCCCTCTCTTGGACACCATCTGACCACACTTATCTAGTCTGAATGACATTCCGATGTTATTGCTGTAGATTCTGGTGAGGTGGATCAGTGAGTTGATGTCCCGCTCGCACCTGGCATACAGCCTGATGTCATCCATGTAGAGGAGGTCACTGATGCACTTCACTTCAGAACCGGTGTCCGTAGCCACTCTTTGTGATGAATTGGCTGAGGGTGTTCAGGCCTATGCAGAACAGTAGCGGGGACAGTGCAACACGTTGGTATATGCAGCACTTGATGGTAACTTGTCCAACTGGCTGACTGACTGAGTTGGCCTTCAGAGTCATTTCCCACAGCCCCGTTGAGTTCTTAAAGAAGACTCGTAGGGTCCTGTCCAGTATCCATGTGTTTGGCATTGAGTCTTAGGCTTTCTTGTCATCAATCCAGGCAGTGCAAAGGTTGGTCTGCCTGGTCTTGCAATCTTGGGTGACTTTTCTATCGATCAGTAGCTGGTGCTTGGCTCCCCTGGGATTACTACCAATTCCTTTCTCGGCCTTGCTCATGTATTGGGCTGTCTGCCTATTCATCTTAGTCGCTGTGATGCCTGACAGGAGCTTCCATGTTGTGCAGGGGCAGGTTATTGGGTGGTAGTTGGACGGGACTGTGCCCTTCAGGGGATCCTTGGGTCAACCACTTTGGATGGGTCCCATCCATCAGCAGATGGTTTATTTGTGCTGCCAGGTGTTCATGGAGTGCAGTTAGTTTCTTTAGCAAGTGGTTGTGGATCGTGTCAGGGCCCGGTAGTGTCCAGCTCTTCATACCTGATACTCTTTCTAGGATGTCTGCCATTGTAATGGTAACTGGCTCTTGTTCTGGGAGATTGCTGTGGTCTGCTCTTAGATCCACTAGCAACGTAGCATCTGTGTTATGTTATGTCCCTTCTCACATATACTATTCCAGTATTGCTCAGTTTCAGCCCTGGGTGGATCTATTCTCATGCTATTACCTTGCCACTGAGAGTACACTTTGGATGGTTCAGTGAAGAGCATCCTATTTATTCTTCTGGCTTCTACTTTTCTTTTGTATTGCTTTAGGTGGGTAGCCAGAGCTGTGAGCCTTCGCTCGACAGTCTCCAATGCCTCAGGTATTGACAGTTTGTTATACTTCCTAGGGATCCCTTTCTTCCCCACACCTTTCTGTAGCTGTGAGAATTAACTAACCTCTTTCCGTGTTGCCTTGATCTTGGCCTCCAGCCTCTTTCCCCATGGAGGGTAGCGCTCTTTGTGGTTCATGGAGTTCAACTTGTAGCCAAGCATCTCTAGGACCACTGTTGCTGTGGTGTACATCAGCTGATTTGTCCCAGTAATGGTCGTAGTGGGTATAGTTTGTAGTACTGCATTCACATTGTAGTGCATTGAGATCCACTTTAAAGCTGTGGAACAGATGACCAACTAGGGGCCCAAGGTCCTGAAACATATATGGTCAGGGTCAAGAAGGTATTTATGGTTAAGGTCAGGAATTGGTGAAGTCAACTAGAATGTCTATTTGTACTCTGTTCACCTTTGTCACACATTCCACAAAAGCAAGACCCTATTTAAGCAGGGTTTGTGTGGCTGTTATTTAGAGTAGTTCATATTGGCTTGGAACTCTCTCTCAGGCAGTCCTAGGTGCCTGATATGATGCTGTACTACTTGTAATAAACCTTTTCTTCATGCAAGCAAGACGGTGTCAGCGGAGTCTCCTTCATTACCTTCATATCATCGCTACTCAATAAACAACAATTTTGGCGTCACGAACAGGATGAGAAGAAGAAAGAACAATTTTGGTGTCACAAACTCCGGAAGTGTTGTTGCCTAGCGGCTTCAGTGCGTCTACTCCCGCTCCAAGCCGGCATATACGGTGAGCCTTTCTCACTTCATGGGGCACTGGTTCGCTCATTGAGGCTGTTGTGTGTTTAATGTTTTATTCACTATCTTTCCTAAGACAGACTACTCCCCCCTTTCGCGCTGGACACAGCGTAAACAAAAACAAATTTAGAAGGAGAAACACCCCAAACACCTACACACCATGGCACGCACACACAAAGGATTTGTTATGGTGTGACCAAACAGCAATGCAAGTTGTCTGTCTTAGGAAAGATAGTGAATAAAACATTAACGTAAAATAAGTGAAGAATAAATGGTGAAGTAAAATAAGTAAAGAAAAAATAGATGTTGAAGTAAAATAAGTAAAGAAGAAATAACAGTTGAAGTAATGATGAAATGTAGAATAGCCTGATTAGTAACGATAAGGTGAGCTAAATAACACCATGCGCAGTTAATGAATAAGTGGGCCCTGTACCTTCATAATGGTAAGACATGTGTATATTAGTCACTGCGTGAAAGTAGGCTTTGAGATATAGTCAGAATTTGGTTAAAAATAAAAGAGGATAGTAATAACCTTGGGCACAAGGGAAATTGGTTGTAAGGTCAAAACATAAGATAATGAGATAAGGGAAAGAGATAAGGTAGTGTAAATAGAGTAAATAAAGAAGATAAAAGGAATAGTAAAGAGAAATAGGAATATAGTTAAAGGGAAATAAGCCGCAGATTTGGACAAAGCCCTCAAGGAGGCAATTTTAGATGGGGCCATAAACCCTGGGATATCACTAGGTGAATTTCAGGTCAGTTCTAGGAACTGGAGGTGTAAAATGAAAAATTCAATTGTAGGTTCCCACTCATAACGTTTGTTGACGATCAAATGTTTGACGCAGCCATGCATTGAATATTTACATCTCTTAAGGTAGCATAAATTTATAGAGAAGAAATAGAATAAGGAAAAATGGGAATAAGGAGCGGCAAAGAGAAAGCATGCTATAGGAAAGTATGAATGAGTCGACTTGAGAATGACTGACTTTGAGAATCAAGGAGTGGATGCTGTCTGTGTTTTTGGAGAATGTGGAATTATTGTGAGAATTAGACCAATGTGTCTCTGTTTGCTGGATGAGATGATTGTGAAATGAGTTGGTTACTGTGGTTTATGTTAAAGTGATAGATTTCATAATGAATAGGTATGTATAGGTTGAGGTTGAGAACAGGAGATTTATTTGTTGTTAGTGTTAGTTAACATTTGAAAGGGACTTTGATAAAAAGTGATGAGCCTCTTTGAGGGGATGTTTTTGTATTTGTTAAAAAGAGTATGAGCCCCAAGAAGGACATTTATGGTTTGAAGAGAAGTGTTTAGAGCAGTGAGGATATTTTTAGTAAGTCTGTGTGAGTGAGTGTGTGTGCTCCGGCCGGTGTGTGTGTGTTCTTTGTTCATGTTGAGGTAACTTGTTATATGAAAACTATTTGGTCTTTAGTAAATAGGGCTAGATGTTCACTCTCAGAATTATAATATTGAAAGATCTTGCTAAATTTAAGAGTGGAGAAAGGGGGGATGCCCTATATAGAATGTAATTAGGATTGATCTTGCTGAAAGGGGAAAGTGCTAGGGCGCTTCCTTTCCTTTTCTCCTAGTAAGGTAACGCAATGAGGGACAACATGTTAGATCATTGTGATTTGACTTTGGTAGTTTGACAGTCTTCAGGTTATTTGAATAAAATTGGAGTAAAAAAGAGTATTAGGAAATACAGCTTGTGGATAATAATATATCATTGACAGATTTACAATGTTATTAGAGTTAAGCAGGTTATAATTTCTAAATTGATGATGTATTGTGATTAGAAGTAATATCTGATATTAGTTGTAAGTTTAAAGGAGAAAAATATTTGGTGTAGAAAATGACCTAAGTGTTGGTAGATAACGTGCATAAATCACACTAAATAATTTATTGTAGTGTTTATAAGGACCTAGTAGGTTCAAAAGGTACTGGAAATGCTCAACTCCATTGTAATCTGTCCTGGAGTCAGGATGGCCTTTTGGCATTTGAGACGATTAAACAAAGGTTACAAGAGGCTCCAGCGCTAGCACTTCCAGATTACTCCAAGAACTTCTTGCTGTATGTGTCTACTTCTATTGGGGGTAAATATGCATGTGCAGTTCTTTGTCAGCCAACAGGTACAGGAACACATCCTCAACCTATTTCTTATTACTCCACTGCCTATACAGAAGTAGAGCTGGGGCTACCACTGTGCTATAGAGCAATGATGGGAGTTTCTTTAATGTATGATAAGGCATCATCTGTCACGATGGGTTATCCGGTGACAATCCTTACCCATCATAGTCTCAGAAATCTTTTGAATTATGGAAAATATACATTGACTATGCCTAGGCTTAGAGACTATCATAGGCTTTTAGAGCAGGAAGATGTCACCCTAGTGAGGTGTGCCACGGTGAATCCGGCTGAGACTTTGCCAACTCCAGAGGATGGTGAGCCACATGATTGTGTTCAAGAAGCAGAGAAATACTCAAGGCTTAGATCAGATTTGCAAGCCCTCCCACTGCGTGAGGCGGATTTGGAGTATTGGACTGATGGATCTTGTTATCGTATAGGAGATAAATTGAGTGCTGGCTATGCAGTAGTAAAAGCTCAAGGAGCTGACTTTGTTGTTGAAAAGTCTGAAGTTGTTCCACAGCCTGCATCTGCACAGCTTGCTGAACTTGTGGGGTTAACTGAAGCATGTTTATTGGCGGAAGGCAAGCGATTGACAATATATACAGACTCTGCATATGCACATAATGTGTGTCATTTATTTGGATCAGTGTGGAAGAACCGAGGGTTTAAGAAAACGGATGGTTCTCCAATACAACATAATGCTCAAATAATGAAATTGTTGCATGCTGTGATGAAGCCTAAAGAAATAGCTAAATGTGCAGCACATAAAATAGATGTGTCAAAGGGAAACGAGGGAATAAAGCAGCTGATGAAGCTGCAAAAGCTGTCACAGGAGCAGATAAATTGGGCAAAGTTCTCCTGGTCACTCATGAAGTAAACTTGGAAGACAAAATTACATTAAGGGATGTGATTTTGCAGGAAGCTGCAACTGAAATGGATAAACAGTTGTGGCTACACCGAGGTGCCACCAAAGATTCTACTGGTCTTTGGAGAAATCATGAGGGGCTGATAGTAGCAACACCAGATTTGTTAGGTTTAATGATTCAGGAAGCACATGGGTTAGCTCATGTTGCAAGGGGGGAAGTTAGGAGAAAGATTATAAAGGAGTATGGGTTTTGGGCACCATATTTGCTTGAACAGATTGATTATGTCATAGGCAGATGTGTAATGTTCGGAGGGGTGTGATGGTTCTTCCTGGTCACATTCCAACTCCTATGCGTGAGCTAGTTGTGGACTTTGTTGATATGATAAAACCAGTTGGAGGTAAGAGGTATATGCTGGTTGTTGTGGACAGATTTTCGCGTTGGCCTGAGGCATGTCCAACCAAGCGGAAGGATGCTCAATCTGTTGCCAAGTTTCTGTGTAGAGAAGTCATAAGCAGATGGGGACTCCCAGATCGGATATCCTCGGACAATGGGAAGGAGTTCGTGGATAAAATGGTGAAATTAATTTTGCAAAAACTAGGAATTAAACAGCTTCTTGGAGCAGTCTATCATCCACAAAGCCAAGGGATTTGTGAAAAAAAGGAATGGCGTTTTGAAAAATCGCATTGTCAAAATCTGCCAACACACAGGTTTAAATTGGATAGCGGCGCTTCCACTGGCGCTAATGGTGTGTCGCTCAAGTGAGCTGCGTGATTTGCATATGACACCTCATGAGTTGGTCACGGGAAGACAGATGCCAACACCTTGTTTGCGTACAAGTGGGAAGGGTCCAAGTCTGGCCCTTTTGGAGGATGAAATGCGAGCTTATGTCACATACATGGCCACTCTACATAAAAGAATATCCACGTATGTTTCTGACAGGCAAAGAAAAGAGGAGGTGCAGGAGAGGTTCGATAAGCAAAAGAGGAGCACAGTGCAACCTGGAGACAAAGTGTTTTTTGAAGGTATTTAGAAGAAAGTGGTATAACGAACGACGTGAAGGACCATTCGAAGTTGTTCGAAGTACTGGAACTGCGGTCCAGGTAAAAGGGTCTCCAACGTGGTATCATTTATCTCATTGTGTCAAAGCACCGAGAGAAGAGGTGCTAAGCTCACGGAGCCAAGATGTTGAAGGCTCAAGAGAGCCAGAAGAGAATGTGGAAGAACATGCAGAAGAAGAAGAAATGCTTGAAGATCTTCGAAGTACAAATCCAGAAGAAGAAATTGTCCATGATGTGGACAATGTTGATGATTCTGTGCACGTTTTTGATGATGCCAGAGATGACTCTGCAGTTAATGAACAGGAAAGAAGATTTGATTGATTTCCAATATGTCCCAGAAACAGCAGGACTTACTTCAGTGGAGTGTGTTATGACCCAGGCCTAAGGACACCTGGGCCACACATGATAAAGTGCCCCCGCTCTTCCCACTCCCAAGAAGGTCAGCCAACTTCCATGTAAAAAGTTCAAAGTAGCAGTTTTATTTTTATTACTTCAGAGAGGAGCAATGCCAAAAATAACAAACAAAACAACTAAATCCAGATCCCTACCTTACCTGTCGGAAAATAAATGTGGAAACAAAAGACAATCAAACTAACCTACCTCCCAACTGAAATAAACAGGAGAAAAAGGGATTAACAAAAAAAATGGCTTCTCCCTCCTACTTTAAGGCTGCTACTGAATTGAGCACCATTATTTACAATATTAGAATGCTTACAATAAGCTTTTCTAATCACAAAGGTCAAAGGTAGCTTTAACACACAACTAAAGTTATAGGTAACTGCTCCTGCAGACAGTTGCTCTAAATTCAAAATGCTACAGCAGCACACACAAGATCATACACAGAATACCAGCTGCTGTCATGTTGGGAATGGGGAGAGTGAGGGGCCGGAGGCCAGCGTCAGTCAGAGTTTAAAACTGAGCAGTCAGCCAATCAGCAGCAGCAGCCCGATCACGTGGTTGATTGGGAAATCACACCTCCTACAGCTCATCGCACACATACACAGACAGGCTGATTGCTACTGCAGAATAGGGGAGGAGAGAGAGAGCTGTCAGTACAGACAACATAAACAATCAAGTAAATGACCACAGTCATAACAAGTGCGAAACATCAATGATTACAAAGGGCTGTGAGTCCATTGCAGGAGAACCCAGAGATTCAGTTGACAAAGAAGTCCAAGACCAGTCCGGAAAAAGGTCAGACCAAGACGTTATGAGGACTAGGGTCGAAGTGACCTTAGGGAAGTCAGTTCAGCTCCCATGCCAGTGTACAGGAGAAAATAATGGTGAAGGGAATTTTAGAGTTCAGTGGGAAGATAACCATGGCAGGGTTTTAGATCTGTCAGGGATATCATTATTAGGAAAGTTTGTGTTACTTAATGACAAGAGGAGACTGAAGATTGAGGGAGATTGTAGTCTTTATGTACTTAGCATCCAGCATGAGGATCAAGGTGATTATAGGTGTTCTTTTTATGACCCACAGTTTAAGAGTGAGGGGTCAGAGAAAGGACTTAGAGTTAGAATGGTGACTTTAGTGGTAATAGATGAGAGTAAGAGCAGAAAGCTTCAAGCTGTTGAGGAAGCAAAAGAACTGACAACAATGACGTCAACTCTTATAACGTTACCACTTTATGAAAGAATAAATGTGTTGCATTTTACTACAGTGGCGCCTCAGATGACTTTGACGACAACAACTCCTTTGAAAACTGTAATCAGAGCCAAGTTAGGGAAAGCGGTTCACCTTCCCTGTCAGTGTGGAAAATGTAATGTTGGAGGCAACAATCCTCCTAAGTGGACGAATAGTCGTGGTGACGATGTGTTGTTAACAGGACCTGAAGTTGACACTGTGCCTCGTAATCACAGAAAGTATCTATTAAGTAATGATATGAAGTGGTTGAAAGTTAGGGATGATTGTTCACTTTTCTTACGGAATATTATATGGGAAGATCAAGGGGAATATACATGCACTTATCTGGAACCAGAGTTCAAATTTATTCCATTTCAGAATTATTGGGTAGCAGGTTATATAACTCGTAAGGTGGTACTTATAATAGAAGATTTGAGCCCGACTGAAGGTGTCATAGTTGCTGAAGGGGTTCAGAAACAATTTACTACAGTGACCATTTCAAGGGTAAATGATGTACGGCAGGAGTTTACTACTTTAGCTCCGGAAACAACTAAGAATATCAATGCATCAACTCAGGCTATTACCCTACAACTTTGAAGGAAATAAGTAATACAACAGCTATGGCGACAACTTCTACTTTTGTCACCTCTAGTGAGTGCACAAATGCGGTTGTGACAAGGGCAACCTTTGTTAATAAAACAGTAATGACATCTCCAATGTCTAAAAACCTAGTAAATGTAACCCAGAAGCCTATGTTACAACTAGAGCCTAGCGTGAAAAGTAATGATGAGATTTGTGAACCTGGAAAACAGATGGTGGAGGAGAATGACACAGGTTCATCTGAGACAGCTCAGAGAAGTGTTTCAGATTTCTGAGACAGCTCAGAGAACTGTTTCAGATGTGAGAGATGAGTTTGTTGAGTTCGATTGGACATCTGGAGATATGATTAACAACTATCATGCATTACAAAAGAGAGACACTAAGTGGAAGGCATATGGATTTGATTCCTCGGTGTTACAAATCGCAGACCCATGGGCAGGTAGGAACTTGTGGTTCCAGCAGTTAACTCATTCTGTAAGATCAGTTTGGGGAATGAATTGTCCTTGTGTGGTGAAAGTTCCATCACCAGGTACATGGCCTTCAATATTAGAGACAGTATTAGAACCGCTGGCTACTGTATGCCGATCTTATGCACTATCGTGGCTATTGTATCAGCAACAATCAGCAGAGGATACAGTGATGGCTTTGTCAGTGAATCTGTTCAAACCTAGACTTAAGTGTTCTTGGTTGAGGGAATTGCCTTATGTGAATTTACTGGACCAGCATTAAAATATGATAACAGCGGTCCCAGATGCAATAGAGGTAAAACCTGTGAGGGCTAAAGATTGTTTTTGTTCAAATAATACTCACAGTGGGCATGGAATGTTTATGGGAATCTCAGACTGTGACAACTATATGATGAACATGGGTAAGCGTAAACATGAGACTATAGATGACTTGTATGAAGTGACTTTTTATGAGCCACATCGCAAACAGAATAGAACTGTGATGGCGCAGAACCAAATTTTGCCTGGAAATGTAACCATCTGTAATTTTAAGGATATTTAGTGGGTTTGTGGCAATAAGGCCTATATATTTCTACCATATGGGTGGATAGGATGTTGTTATATGGCAACATTAAAACTCCCATATGAGGTTCTTGCTGTCCAGAAGGGGGAGGTATCTGATGAAGATCAGTTTAATGTTGTTCCTGGAAGTAGGAAGAAGAGAGACATGGCACAATTTCATAATCTGGAGTCCTACCATTGGAGGATAAGTTTAGGAGAGAAGTGGGGAATAGGATTGTTTCCATGGTATGGTGTGACATTTTTGGCAGATCATATCGATAATATAACTTACACCTTACAGGGTTTTGCGAATGAGACTATAAGAGGTTTTGAATACTTGTCAAATACCCAGAGGAGTCACAGACTGACGTTGCTGAAACATGATATGGCTCTTGATTATATTTCGGCTAAACAAGGTGGCCTATGTGTGGCTTTGAATTTAACCAGGGATGCTTGTTATACTCTGATTCCTGATAGTTCTGACAATGTGACTAGTGTTATAGAAGCATTAAAAAACATAAGGGATGCATTTGGTTCATCAGAAGGATGGGGATGGTCTGCAAATGCTTGGTTGCAGGAGAAATTCGGACCGTTAGGAGCAGTGTTAGTTCAGGTTTTGGGAGCAGTTGTTCTGTCATTGTGCACGATGTTCTGCTTTTGTACATTACTACTGACTTTTGCGAAGACTATGATACTAAGATGGGTTGGAGTTGTGATGCCTGGGGATCATGTTCAGATGCCATTATTACAAAGGACTAACACAAGTGTCGACGAGGAAGAAGTGATAGAAGGTGAACTGGTGGAGCAATATCTATTTTGATTGTCCAATGATGTTGTACTTTTAACATCTATTATTGTGTTATTTGGAAGTCACATACTGCAGAGTGATATTATTAAAGGGGGAAATGGAAAATGTGAAAATATGATACTGTGAATTTCACAAGGTTAAGTTACATTTGAAGTTTCTGCATTTGATGTTTTAATCAATTAATATTAGTTATTTTTGCAAGGACACTGGTTGGTGTTTTCTTTTTCTTTCCTTCTAGGATGATATTGGGGGAAGACCACTGTGAGGGTGGTTGATTGTTCAGTGACCCCACCCTTCTGAAGGACTTCAGATGCTCAAATATGGACAATAAAAGGGACTGGAAGGCCCTGAGCAAGGACATTGTGATAAAATATCTTGATTAAGAACATCATCGATGCCCTATGGAGAGTCGATGCTACTGAGGAGCTGCAGAATGATATATTTTTATGTTTATTCTTACATATATGATAGTGATAATCTTAGTAAGATATAATAGTTTTGGAGTGTTCTTTTACTGCATGACTAATACTTGAAAGTTATAATATGTTAATATAATATAATATGTTAATAACAACAACATCATCTAGTAGACTTTCAGAGGGAATCGGAGTGTGGGGATGATGATAAAATCCCCATTTTGACCTGTCGTCCTGGCTCCCCCTTGCCGTAGTACCTCATCAATCTCTTGTTGTAATAGCAGATATTAGGCCAAGAATAGGATCTCCTGTTAATGAAATTATAGGTTGTCATCTAATCAGGCTCCCCAGCATATCCTTTCCTTTAGTGTTCCATAGGTTAAGTTTCCTCTCCGCTGTTGAACTATGCTTGACATTAACTTTCCTTTAATTTTATAAGGATTTTCAAGGTTTTCATGCACAAATTTATATGTTGCTGCATTCATGGGTTCAGTTATTCAATTATTCACTCGATGTCATCACTGTGTTCACTGTTTAATAATTTATTTCCAGTTATTCTTCATTTATTTTAATCTTTCATGAGTAGTTTTGCTGTGTAGTTAGTAGTTCAATAAACCTTTCATTTATAGAGATATTTGATCTTCTGATTTGTGTGTGTATTAATGCAGAGTCACTGTACACAAGGCAAAAGAACTCTGTAGCAGCCTTCAGTCTATGAGACTAGACTGATTACGCTAAATGGTTATCAGCCTCTCTTTTTTGATGGGTGTTGCTCCAAGGTTAAATTCTGTTATTGTAATATAAAACTCTTCATGTCTGATATCCAAAGTCAAATTCCATCACTCTCCTTGATCTGTTTTACCAAGTTATGAGCGTCTGATTCATAATTTGTTTTATGAATTATAGTTACAGCCCATGCTTGTATGCTTGTATATAAGTAGGCCAAAGGCCATGTAAGCCCAACAGATGGGCTTAGATACAGGACTTACTTACAGAAATAGGATTTGACTGCACTGATTTGTTGTTATCCCTGGGCATAACAGACGTCCCACTTCAAGAGAACCATTCATTTGGTCAGCTGCCAAGCTGTCTGAATTCAAGTCCTACTCAATCAGTTCTCATTTACTCAAAGTAGATGGCAGCATGAAGCATGAGAAGTACCCTACAATAATTGCAAGTAGGTGGGTAGGAAAAGTGTGGGATTCTTCAGCACTCGAACGATGGACAGGCTGAGCTGATATGTACTGGACACTAAAAAGAGTCAATCAAAAAGATTGGTTTGTTCACTTTCAATGGGTGGCTACAAGACAGGTGTTGGTAGAGAAATGGGAACCATATGTTTTCTAACTTTTGTTTTTACAAAATAGTAAACAAAGAATCCTGGTAGAAGGGAGGAGGATATGGTCATTCCACACCCAGGAGGCAGACCAGGTTCTGTTCCAGGTTCTTGTCATCTCATGCCAGACTACAGCAACTCCCTGCTGGCTGGTGTGCTTACATGTGCCTCCGTGCTCATCCAATATGCAGCAGTCTCTTTTTGATTGACTCTTTTTATTACTGTCCCACCTGCTTCTTCAACATGTTATCTGATAAAAAAAAAAAAGGTCAAACTCACACGCATAACCACCACAGCTTTCAGAGTAATTGGTCTTCCAACACCAAACCTTACAGATTTAAACAACAGGGGCATAACACGTATTGCAACCTCAATAGAACAGGACATCAAACATCCACTAAATACCCACCTCACCCTCTCCCCTCAGGACGTAGATACAGAGTACTGAGGTGCAGAAGTGATCACCCTGGGAAAAGCCTGATACCTGCTGTCATAGCAGCCCTGAACAAAAGGCCTCGCTGAACAGGCCAGAGTGTGGACTCTGTTAAAGGACAACTTCGGTATTTTTCAACCTGGGCCCTATTTCCCCATGTGTATGTTAGGGGTGGGAGAAAAAATTGATTCACGTCAGTATCGTAATTTTTTGTTTTACGATTTTAAAATCGATTTTTTTTAAATTCAAAAATCGATATTTTCCTAATTAAAATGCTTCATTTTAGTCTATGTTTATAAGCCGAGTTGGAAAAAAGTTACCACTGTTCTCCAGCAGAGAGCGAAATGTTTTTCTTCGACTATCTAGTAACGTGACGTCATATCCGTTTGCGGGGGAAAAATCAGAAACCGAAAGCGGAAAATGGCGGACAACGTACAAAAATGCCCGGAGTTACGACCTCCACCATCACATTTTAAATCAAAACTGTGGACACATTTTGGATTTCTTCATTCGACGGGAAAAGCAGAGCTGGACATGTCGAAAGCTATTTGTAAACTCTGCAATGCACAAGTCACGTACTGCGGAAACACGACTAACGTTACTGCTCACCTCGCAAGACACCACCCTGAGGTAAATTTAGAGTTATTAGCCAAACGACCCACAGCAGCAAGCCAGCAGACACTTAAAGCAGCATTGTACAAACTACCCAGCAGTTCTGAAAAAGCAAAGCGCATAAGTAGGTCAATTACTGACTTTATTTGCAAAGACCTGCGGCCTTATAGTGTTGTGGAGAATGCGGGATTCAGGAACATGCTGTACACGCTGGAGCCGAGGTACGTTATACCACTGCGGTCAAGCCAGCCCTCACTTTGAAACATTTGGTCAAGCCAGCCCTCACGTTGTTTTGCGGTGCGCGCATATACTACACATTACGGTAAGAGCGAGAAAGGGCTGATGTCAAAGTAAAACCAAGCTTCCAAAACCACCTCAGGGTGCAGTGAAATGAAGCAATATCGCATGAGAGGGAGTGATGTTGTACTGTATATCGTCACGGCTGTGATTCGGTCGTAGGCAGAAATAAATCCTATGTTATGTAGCTCCGCGGAAAAAAGGCCGTTCCCCCGGTCTCTTGCCAGGCAACGCAGCTGATCTGCAACTGTGTAACTTCGTCCAGTTCGGCTGATGAAACGTTGGCACGGCCGGATTCAGCTTCCAACCTTCCTCATCCTCATCAGCACCTCATCAGATGATCATTGATCATTCCTGACCGTGTTCACTTCATTTTTGCTCCTCTCCAGTTTGTCGAGCTCGGCTGGTGTTACACAAACACACCTGGAGGTCTGCACAGAAGAGTCCTGGCTTTGCTTTTCCTCGTCCTCTCCTGACCATGATTTAATTCAAATGTAATTTTGGGTAGAATGAATCTTCTTGGTTTAACGCTATAGAGTCAGTTTGCGTCAATGTAGCGAGTGTGACAGTTGGTTAATTAAAGGTTGTAAGATTGTTGTTTATATTTATAACACCTGTGAGCGGAGTGATTTTACTGTTACAGGTCCCAGTGATATACTCTATATCAGCACTCACAGAATGCCTCTCCTCCAATCAAATTACTCGGTCGGAACTAACTGTTGTAAGCAAGCTTCCAAAACGACCTCAGGATGTCACCCAGAAAATATCAGGGCAATCTGATGTAGCATTTCAGAATAAAAGCCCTCTGAACTGTCTTATTGTACTCCTTGTACATTAAGATTAATATTTTTTTTTTTTTTTTAAAACTACTTGTTATTACTCAACCGTTCCACTTCACACTGATAGTACTCGACCTCAGGGTGTCACCCTGAAAATATCAGGTCAATCTGATGTAGCATTTCAGAATAAAAGCCCTCTGAACTGTCATATTTTACTGTACTCCTTGTACATTAAGATTAATATTTTTTTTTTTTTTTAAAAACTACTCGTTATTACTCAACCGTTCCACTTCACATTGATATTACTCGACCTCAGGGTGTCACCCTGAAAATATCAGGTCAATCTGATGTAGCATTTCAGAAAAAAAGCCCTCTGAACTGTCATATTGTACTCCTTGTACATTAAGATTAATATTTAAAAAAAAACTACCTGTTATTACTCAACCGTTCCACTTCAGACTGATCGTACACGACCTCAGGATGTCACCCTGAAAATATCAGGTCAATTTGATGTAGCATTTCAGAATAAAAGCCCTCTGAACTGTCATATTGTACTCCTTGTACATTAAGATTAATATTTTTTTCTTAAAAAAACTACTTGTTATTACTCAACCGCTCCACTTCACACTGACAGTACTCGACCTCAGGGTGTCACCCTGAAAATATCAGGGCAATCTGATGTAGCATTTCAGAATAAAAGCCCTCTGAACTGTCATATTGTACTCCTTGTACATTAAGATTAATATTTTTTTTTTTTTAAACTACCTGTTATTACTCAACCGTTCCACTTCAGACTGATAGTACACGACCTCAGGGTGTCACCCTGAAAATATCAGGTCAATCTGATGTAGCATTTCAGAATAAAAGCCCTCTGAACTGTCTTATTTTACTGTACTCCTTGTACATTGAGAATAATTTTCTTTAAAAAAAACTACCTGTTATTACTCAACCGTTCCACTTCAGACTGATAGTACACGACCTCAAGGTGACACCCAGAAAATATCAGGTCAATCTGATGTAGCATTTCAGAATAAAAGCCCTCTGAACTGTCATATTTTACTGTACTCCTTGTACATTAAGATTAATATTCTTAAATATTAATAATTAATATTCTTTTTTTCTGAAATGCTAGATCAGATTGACCTGATATATTTTGAGTGACACCCTGAGGTCGAGTACTGAGTAATAACAGGTATTTTTTTTTTAAAATGTTATTCTTAATGTACAAGGAGTAAAGTAAAATGTGACAGTTCAAATGTTTTTTTTTCTGAAATGCTACATCAGATTGACCTGATATTTTCTGGGTGACACCCTGAGGTCGTGTACTGTCAGTCTGAAGTGGAACGGTTGAGTAATAACAGGTAGTTTTTTTTTAAATATTAATCTTAATGTACAAGGAGTACAATATGACAGTTCAGAGGGCTTTTATTCTGAAATGCTACATCAGATTGACCTGATATTTTCAGGGTGACACCCTGAGGTCGAGTACTATCAGTGTGAAGTGGAACGGTTGAGTAATAACAAGTAGTTTTTAAAAAAAAAAAAAAAAATATTAATCTTAATGTACAAGGAGTACAATAAGACAGTTCAGAGGGCTTTTATTCTGAAATGCTACATCAGATTGACCTGATATTTTCAGGGTGACACCCTGAGGTCGTGTACTATCAGTCTGAAGTGGAACGGTTGAGTAATAACAGGTAGTTTAAAAAAAAAAAAATATTAATCTTAATGTACAAGGAGTACAATATGACAGTTCAGAGGGCTTTTATTCTGAAATGCTACATCAGATTGACCTGATATTTTCAGGGTGACACCCTGAGGTCGTGTACTATCAATGTGAAGTGGAACGGTTGAGTAATAACGAGTAGTTTTTAAAAAAAAATAAAAATATTAATCTTAATGTACAAGGAGTACAGTAAAATATGACAGTTCAGAGGGCTTTTATTCTGAAATGCTACATCAGATTGACCTGATATTTTCAGGGTGACACCCTGAGGTCGAGTACTATCAGTGTGAAGTGGAACGGTTGAGTAATAACAAGTAGTTTTTAAAAAAAAAAAAAATATTAATCTTAATGTACAAGGAGTACAATAAGACAGTTCAGAGGGCTTTTATTCTGAAATGCTACATCAGATTGACCTGATATTTTCAGGGTGACACCCTGAGGTCGTGTACTATCAGTCTGAAGTGGAACGGTTGAGTAATAACAGGTAGTTTAAAAAAAAAAATATATTAATCTTAATGTACAAGGAGTACAATATGACAGTTCAGAGGGCTTTTATTCTGAAATGCTACATCAGATTGCCCTGATATTTTCAGGGTGACACCCTGAGGTCGAGTACTATCAGTGTGAAGTGGAGCGGTTGAGTAATAACAAGTAGTTTTTTTAAGAAAAAAATATTAATCTTAATGTACAAGGAGTACAATATGACAGTTCAGAGGGCTTTTATTCTGAAATGCTACATCAGATTGCCTTGATATTTTCAGGGTGACACCCTGAGGTCGAGTACTATCAGTGTGAAGTGGAGCGGTTGAGTAATAACAAGTAGTTTTTTTAAGAAAAAAATATTAATCTTAATGTACAAGGAGTACAATATGACAGTTCAGAGGGCTTTTATTCTGAAATGCTACATCAGATTGCCCTGATATTTTCAGGGTGACACCCTGAGGTCGAGTACTATCAGTCTGAAGTGGAACGGTTGAGTAATAACAAGTAGTTTTTTTAAGAAAAAAATATTAATCTTAATGTACAAGGAGTACAATATGACAGTTCAGAGGGCTTTTATTCTGAAATGCTACATCAGATTGCCTTGATATTTTCAGGGTGACACCCTGAGGTCGAGTACTATCAGTGTGAAGTGGAGCGGTTGAGTAATAACAAGTAGTTTTTTTAAGAAAAAAATATTAATCTTAATGTACAAGGAGTACAATATGACAGTTCAGAGGGCTTTTATTCTGAAATGCTACATCAGATTGCCCTGATATTTTCAGGGTGACACCCTGAGGTCGAGTACTATCAGTCTGAAGTGGAACGGTTGAGTAATAACAAGTAGTTTTTTTAAGAAAAAAATATTAATCTTAATGTACAAGGAGTACAATAAGACAGTTCAGAGGGCTTTTATTCTGAAATGCTACATCAGATTGACCTGATATTTTCAGGGTGACACCCTGAGGTCGAGTACTATCAGTGTGAAGTGGAGCGGTTGAGTAATAACAAGTAGTTTTAAAAAAAAAAATATTAATCTTAATGTACAAGGAGTACAATAAGACAGTTCAGAGGGCTTTTATTCTGAAATGCTACATCAGATTGCCCTGATATTTTCTGGGTGACATCCTGAGGTCGTTTTGGAAGCTTGCTTACAACAGTTAGTTCCGACCGAGTAATTTGATTGGAGGAGAGGCATTCTGTGAGTGCTGATATAGAGTATATCACTGGGACCTGTAACAGTAAAATCACTCCGCTCACAGGTGTTATAAATATAAACAACAATCTTACAACCTTTAATTAACCAACTGTCACACTCGCTACATTGACGCAAACTGACTCTATTGCGTTAAACCAAGAAGATTCATTCTACCCAAAATTACATTTGAATTAAATCATGGTCAGGAGAGGACGAGGAAAAGCAAAGCCAGGACTCTTCTGTGCAGACCTCCAGGTGTGTTTGTGTAACACCAGCCGAGCTCGACAAACTGGAGAGGAGCAAAAATGAAGTGAACACGGTCAGGAATGATCAATGATCATCTGATGAGGTGCTGATGAGGATGAGGAAGGTTGGAAGCTGAATCCGGCCGTGCCAACGTTTCATCAGCCGAACTGGACGAAGTTACACAGTTGCAGATCAGCTGCGTTGCCTGGCAAGAGACCGGGGGAACGGCCTTTTTTCCGCGGAGCTACATAACATAGGATTTATTTCTGCCTACGACCGAATCACAGCCGTGACGATATACAGTACAACATCACTCCCTCTCATGCGATATTGCTTCATTTCACTGCACCCTGAGGTGGTTTTGGAAGCTTGGTTTTACTTTGACATCAGCCCTTTCTCGCTCTCACCGTAATGTGTAGTATATGCGCGCACCGCAAAACAACGTGAGGGCTGGCTTGACCAAATGTTTCAAAGTGAGGGCTGGCTTGACCGCAGTGTTATACCTTCCAGGAAGTATTTCTCCGAAACAGCAGTGCCTCAAATTTACGAGGAGATTAAGGAGAAGGTAAAAGAAAAACTCAGCGGCGCAGAGCGTGTTGCTCTCACCTGCGACGCATGGACTTCACGGGCAACCCAGTCCTATGTCACCATTACAGCGCATTACATCGCTGAAGATTGGTCTCTGTCCTCCCACGTCCTCCAGACCAGGGTCATGCATGAGTGTCACACTGGCTCAAATGTAGCAGAGCTGCTAAGTAATATGGTGACTGAATGGGGCATCACAGAGAAAGACCCTGCTTTAGTCACAGACAATGCGGCTAATATGGTTGTCAGTGTGCCCTAAAGCTGCCGGCTGTTGCAAGATAACTCGGACGAGTACGGCGTGTGACTGGATTTTTCCATAGAAGTGCCACATCACTTCATGTTTTGGAGCAAAAACAGAAGTTGCTGGAGCTCCCCGCGCACAAACTGATAACTGACGTATCAACTAGATGGAACAGTGCATATGATATGGTTGAGCGTTTTCTGGAGCAACAGCCAGCAGTCACAGCTGCACTGCTTTCCCCCGATGTGAGAAAAAGAGAAAGACATCAGCACATTCACTGAGTCGGACATATCTAATGCGGAGGAGTTCATCCAGGCCCTGAAGCTCATGAAGGTGGCTACATGTGTTATGTCAGATGAGAAAAACCCGACAGTCTCTGTCATAGCCCCACTCCATGCGCAGCTCCTGCAAGCCACCCAATAAACCCTCGGAGATTCTCCGTTTGTCAGAGACCTGAAAGAAGCCGTTCACCAGGACCTTAGTAAGAGGTACACGTCCGAGGTGGAGAAGGCCACACTTAATCTAGCTTCAGCGCTAGATCCAAGGTTTAAAGTGCTGCCGTTCCTGCCAGAGGAGGAGAAACAGGAAACATGGTCGCTGAAGCTGCAGCCACTGTGGAGCATTGTCAGGTAAATAAATAAATAAAGCAATAGAGACATGTTGTATTGTATGTATTACTTAAGTAGTACTGCAGGTGTGTGTTTAAACTAAAAGTTCTGGAGGTACATTTATTTTAAAATGTTTATATTATGATTATGAATAATGTATGTAGAACTATTTGCTTATTGTGTCATGATGTGTTGCAATGTAATTGTCACATAAGTAGAATGGTGACAAGACAGAACATGAAGACATTTAGTGTACTAATTAATTTTTTGTACCAATGTGTTTTATTTGTTGTAGGAAGTGGTGACGCAGGACCAGGAGGAACTTGGTGATTGTGCAGCTGCTGCAGAAGAGGGCCAGAATAAAGGAGACAGAGATTCCCAGGGCCCCCCATCTGCAAAAAGAAGAGTGTCCAGTGCTCTGGATGAATTACTTGGGAACACTTTTGGGGATACCAGGCAGGCACCAGCACCCCCAGAGAAGACAGCCTATGACAGTGCTGCAGAGGAGGTGAAAGAGTACAATAGAGCTGCTCCTTTGCCACTGTCTGAAAGCCCGTTAGACTGGTGGAAAGACCATCATCGTGAGTACCCTCTCTTGGCCAAACTAGCCAAGCGGTACTTATGTGTACCAGGGACAAGCGTCTCTGCTGAACGTGTCTTCTCTACGGCTGGGGACATTGTCACCGCTCAGAGGAGCAGCCTCACCACAGATCACGTTGACCAGCTCTTGTTTTTGCACAAGAATCTTGACATTCCCAAGCACTAGCTTGATGAAGAGGATAGCTAAATGTAGCAGTTCCCAGGGTACTTGAAAAAGTATATATTTTTGTTCATTTTATTGTACATTTTATTTACTACTTTTGAAGTCCAGGATTTAAATTTAAGTTAAAGGCTCACATTTGAGTTTTCAGGGGCTCTATTCATTTTGGCCTGACATTTGTTTTCTTGTAGCACTGAGCAGGAACAGCTAAATAAGCTAAATAAATACTTAAAGTATTCTTTTTTATATTGTACATTTGTTTATGTTTACCTCTTTTACATGCAGAGTTTACTTCAGAAAATCTACGTTTTTCATTCATTCTGTTAGAAAGGTTTCAGACGTGGAAAGTATAACCTTCAGATAGTATATATTTTTTCTATACTATTTCCTCTTTTATATGCATTGAGGCTTTTGAAAAGAGAGTTTAAGTCCCAACAGCTAAATGTAGCAGTCTACCTTAAAATGGTTCAAATATGTTGCTGCTGAATAAATCTTAAAAACTGACTCGCATGTGATGTGCCTTTGTTGGGGAAATATGGTCCATGATATAGTCTGTAGACGTCATCATCATCATTCAACTTTTTTCCATGGTCTGGTGTTAAAAAAGCAAACTAAAAATTGCACAAATCGGCAATATCAAAGAATCGCAATGTAAATCGAATCGGCACCCAAAAAATCGTGAAAGAATTGAATCGGGAGAAAAGCATATCGTTCCAGCCCTAGTGTATGTGTTCGTATGATTTATGGGTACAACTCGTTCTAAAGTTGGTTCAGTATTGAGGGAGGCGCATGCAACCGGGAGCCGGGGGCAAATGTGTCCCGTATAAGTTTATGCATTAAAAGTGCTTTTTTCGCCACTGACCGGTTCAGATCGCCAGTGCTATGAGAGCTATGAATAGACTGAGCTGTCAGTCAGTGTTGGAGCAGAGAGGGGGAGGGCTGCCCAGCTGGGTACTGTAAGTGAGTATGTGTGTATGAAGTGTGTGTGATACGCTCAGGGCTGGACTGGGACAAAAAATCGGCCCGGGCATTTCGAGCCTGGACCGGCCCACCAGGTATTGATGGGAAAAAAACATAAGCCAACTTTCTTAACTGGT
Source organism: Epinephelus awoara (assembly GCA_035609425.1). Taxonomy (NCBI): domain Eukaryota; kingdom Metazoa; phylum Chordata; class Actinopteri; order Perciformes; family Serranidae; genus Epinephelus; species Epinephelus awoara. The sequence continues at coordinate 42,968,852 of CM069302.1, read as the reverse complement.
ATCTTTACTCTAAACAAAGTGGTAAAAATAGTTGTCATATATTACTGTATAGAGACAGTACTTAAAGGAACACAAAAGGCTGCTATGTAGAACTTTGCATGATTAAATCCTGAAAAATAGGACAGAGAGGAACACAAATGAGGTAAATTTCAGAATGTACAAATGACAAATTGCGCTTTAGTGATATTTTCATAGACCATGTACTTACCATATCGATAAAAATTGCTCAAGACCTCAGCAGAAACAACACTCATTAAACAACAGAGAATTTCCTCACACATGGCAACCTTTAAAAAGTGAAAAAGAGACAGAGAAAGGTGGGAAAGAATGAAACTTGATGGACTTGCTCTGATGATCACAATACTGATATCTTTAAATGAGTTGCATCATGTGTTTTATACAGTGATACTTACAGCAAAACACAGTCCTCAACAGTCTTCAAAAAATGAGTGGCAGCATCCTATAGGAGACAGTGAGAGGTTAAGGCCACTGATTCATCATGTTTAGGACTACCAGGGTGGAGTTGTGTGTGGGGGGGGGGATTTATTTCTAGCCTATTATTTAACTGTGAAACAATCATTATTATTTCATATTAATATATAATATATATACTGTATACTGTATATATAATATATTAACACATTAAAACATTATTATTATTGTCATTATTATTATTGATAACAATAAAAATAATGATAATAATAATAATAATAATAATAGATTAAAATGTTTAATATTTACCGGCTTTCACCGCTACCTCTATCCACTATCCACTTACAGTTACAGCAGCACACAAGCAACAGCAGCCGCTTACTGACAGAACTGCTCTGTCCATGCAATGTCAGACTTTTTAAACAGAATAGACGAAATAAAATTGTAGTCTAGTAAGAGCACGGAACACACCCCAATAGCGTTCCTAACAGCTGCTCTGGTCCTCTATCTGTATCAGCAGCAGTCATAAGCCAGCAGCAAAATATTCTAATATATGCTAATTGGTGCAAACAACGAAAATAAACTATCAATCAATCAATTCAATCAATTTAAATAATAATATAGCAGTAGAAGTATGACTAATGATTAATGATGGCAGCAGCAGCAGCAGCAGGAGGCATCTGGCAGGACCACGGCAGCAGCACAATCACACACGTCACACTCTCCAGGCACCACTGCAATACGAGTTAACCTGAGAGACAGTGGAGCACAAAGGCTCCGAAGAAGAAGCCGAGTTAGTGACATCCAGAATGGCCGAGTAAACAAGATACAGTAATAGGATACGAGAGAGAGAGAGAGGGAGAGAGAGAGAGAGCAAGAGCGAGAGAGAGAGAGAAGGTGCTCGGTGCATTATAGGTGGTCGGTGTCTGCCTCCCGGACCGTAGCAGGAAGATGATTCCACAGGAGAGGAGCCTGATAGCTGAAGGCTCTGGCTCCTGATCTACTTTTGGAGACTTTAGGGACCACGAGTAACCCTGCGTTCTCAGAGCGCAGAGTTCTGGTGGGATAATATGGCACTATGAGCTCTCTAAGATATGACGAAGCTTGACCATTTAGAGCTTTACAAGTTAACAGTAGGATTTTAAATTCAATTCTGGATTTTACAGGGAGCAAGTGCAGAGAAGCTAAATCAGGAGAAATATGATCTCGTTTCTTAGTTCCTGTTAGTACACGTGCTGCTGCATTCTGAATTAGCTGAAGAGTTATTAATGATTTACTAGAGCTACCTGATAATAGAGAGTTACAGTAATCCAGCCTCGAGGTAACAAAAGCGTGGACCAATTTTTCTGCATCTTTTTGGGTCAAGATAGGCCTAATTTTTGCAATATTACCCAGATGAAAAAATGCAGTCTGTGAGGTTTGTTTTAAATGAGAATTAAAAGACAAATCTTGGTCAAATGTTACTCCGAGGTTTCTTACAGTAGTGGTAGAGGCCAGAGCAATGCCATCGAGAGAAACTATGTCATCAGATAAAGAGTCTCTGAGTTGTTTGGGGCCAAGAACAGTTACTTCAGTTTTGTCTGAATTTAACATCAGGAAATTGGTGCTCATCCAGGTTTTTATGTCTTTAAGACAATTATGAAGTTTAGTTAATTGATCACTTTCTTCTGGCTTCATAGATAAATACAACTGTGTATCATCCGCATAACAATGGAAATTTATAGAGTGATTTCTAATGAGCTTACCTAAAGGAAGCATATATAGAATAAATAGGATTGGTCCAAGCACAGAACCTTGCGGAACTCCAAAACAAACTTTAGTACGTACGGAAGATTCATTATGAACGTCAACAAATTGAAAACGATCAGATAAATAAGATTTAAACCAGCTTAGTGCAGAACCTTTTAGGCCAATTAAGTGTTCCAGTCTCTGTAACAGAATTTCATGGTCAACAGTGTCAAACGCTGCACTAAGATCTAATAAAACAAGTACAGAGACGAGTCCTTTGTCTGAAGCAATCAGAAGGTCATTTGTAATTTTAACTAGTGCTGTCTCAGTGCTATGATGCGCTCTAAATCCTGACTGTAATTCCTCAAATAAATTATTATCATGGAGAAAATCACACAGCTGGTCTGCGACTACTTTCTCAAGGATCTTTGACATAAAGGGAAGATTAGATATTGGTCTATAGTTGGCTAACACCTCTGGATCCAGGGTGGGCTTTTTTAGTAGAGGTTTAATTACAGCTACCTTAAAAGACTGTGGTACATAGCCTGTTAATAAGGATATATTGATCATATCTAATATATGGGTGTTAACTAAAGGTAAGACCTCCTTGAGTAGCCTAGTTGGGATGAGAGACACGTTGATGATTTAGATGAAGAAATCACTGCGGTCAATTCTTGAAGAGAAATTGGGGAGAAGCAATCTAAATATATATTAGGTCTTACAGCTGTGTTTGAGGTTAGATAGGTACTATCTGGGGACAGGAGGTCATGAATTTTGCCTCTAATAGCTAGAATTTTGTCATTAAAGAAGCTCATAAAATCATTACTGCTAAGGGCTAAAGGAATACAAGGCTCAATAGAGCTGTGACTCAGTCAGCCTGGCTACAGTGCTGAAAAGAAACCTGGGGTTATTTTTGTTTTCTTCTATTAAAGCTGAGTAATAGTTTGCTCTGGCATTGCAGAGGCCCCTCTTATAAGTTTTGAGACTGTCTGCCCAGATTAAACGAGATTCTTCCAGTTTGGTTAATCGCAAATTCCTTTCAAACTTTCGCGATATTTGTTTTAATTTACGGGTTTGAGAGTTATACCAAGGAGCGAACTTTCTGTGCTTTGTTAACTTCTTATTAAGAGGAGCTACAGAGTCGAGTGTTGTTCGCAGCGAGACAAAATGATCAATTTGAGAGAGGTTAAAGTCGGCACGGGAAACCTCTGTTACTGAAGGAGTTGGTATTGAATTTAACAACGTAGTAATCATTTCCTTAAATTTTGCGACAGCACTATCTGATAAACATCTAGTATAGTAACTGTTGCTGAGTGGCGTGTAATCAAGTAAAAAGAAATCAAAAGTCATCAAATAATGATCTGATAGCGAGGGATTATGTGGAAAGACTGTTAGGTTATCAATTTCAATTCCATACGTCAGAACTAGATCGAGGGTATGGTTAAAAAAGTGAGTGGGTTCATGTACACCCTGACTGAAGCCAATGGAGTCTAATAATGAGATTAAGGCGGTAGCCAGGGAGTCATTATCAACGACATGAATGTTAAAATCGCCTACAATAATAACTTTATCTGATTTAAGAACTAGACTGGATAAAAACTCTGAGAATTCAGAAACAAATTCAGAATATGGGCCAGGAGCACGGTACACTATAACAAATAAAAGTGGCTGCGAGGTTTTCCAGGTCGGATGTAAAAGACTAAGAACGAGGCTTTCAAAAGAATTATAGTCTAGTTTTGGTTTAGGGCTGATTAACAGACTAGAGTTAAAAATGGCTGCAACTCCCCCTCCTCGGCCGCTGCCTCGAGGAATGTGGGTATTATTATGACTGGGAGGAGTGGATTCATTTAGACTGACATATTCATCTTGACACAGCCAGGTTTCAGTGAGACTGAGTAAATCAATATGATTATCTGATATTAATTCGTTTACTAACACTACTTTAGACGAAAGAGACCTGATATTTAACAGTCTGCATTTAATTCTCCTGTTTTGTCTTTCTGTCACAGAAGAGGTTTTAATTTTTATGAGGTTGTTATGCACAACTCCTCTTTGTTTAATTTTAGATTTAAATAATTTAGGTGGTCGGGGGACAGACACCGTTGGTATAAAATTATGGAAACTATGGCTGGGTAAGTGAACTAGAAGCTCAGAGAGGCGTATAGGACTGCAGCTCTCTGTCCTGGTCTCAACTCTGGGTTGTTTAATGTTTAAATATGCTCAAAGGTATGGTTTGTACAACTAAACCCCCCAGTGGAGGGAGCTGTGTTCACAGCTGCAGCAATGTGTGTACATCAGTTGCCTGTTCACTGTCAGTCATGTTCTGTACAGCTCCTCACCTTTTCACTTTTTAACATGCGAATAAACTTTAGTACACTGGTAAATGGACCTGCACTGGTATAGCACCTTTCAGGTCTTCAGACCGCTAAAGTGCTTTTACACCAAATGTCACTTTCACCACTTCATACACTGGTGGCTAAACAAGGTACCACCTGCTACTCAATTTAAACATTCACATGCACTCAAACACCAGTTGTACAGCCACCAGGAGCATTTTGGGGCTCAGTATCTTGCCTAAGGATGCTTCAACATGCAGACTAGAGGAACCAGGGATCAAACTACCGATCTTCTGATTGCAGACAACCTGCTCTAGCAATGCACCCAAATGGAGCTAAATTTGTTTGCAGAGAGCACTTGAACCTTCAACTTCTGTGCTTCAAAGCTGCCCATTAACCAGCTCAGCTATCTGCCTGTACTACAGGGGCAGCGTCAGAGTGCAGTGAACTGATCCAGTGTTATATAAATAATAAAAATAACTGCATAGAATGGTAAAGGTTAGACATCAGGTAATTAAATATGCAAACAGGAATTTGATCTCTGTCCCTTTGCACGAACCTGAGCTTTGACAGACTGTTGTTGTGAAGAAAAGGACTTGCCATATCAGACAACTTCTTCAGGCTCTGCACACCGGCAAGACACAGAAACTCTGGAGCAGTAAGCAGGATGTGGCTACAGCGTGAGCTGCTGTTGTCCCTCACCTAAAATTGAAGTAATCCTGGGGCGTTGGTAGCGTAGTAGATAGTGGATAGGGCATCCCATATACAAAGGCGATTCATCAACGCTGCAGCGGTCCCAGGTTCGACTCCCACTTGCGACCCTCTCTGCATGTCATCCCCCCCACTCTCTCTTCCCCCTGTCTCTGTCCATTAAAGGCAAAAGCCCTGAAAAAATAATCTTTAAAACTGAAGTAATCCTGGATCTTAATCAGCTCAAGATAAACATACTACAGTCTTGACTGAAACCACTTCCTAGAACATGGCCCGTTGTTCTCACCCTTCTTCTGAGAGGTGGGTTAAAACCCTAACCTGCAAGTAATGTGCCAGCCTTTCCCAAATTTATGTGGTCCAGACTGACATTCCAACTGCAGTAGCGTCTGAAGTGTCCTTGTCTGAATGCACAAGAGAGGCTGGCTGACAGTACAGTTCATTTAATTACTATGACAATAAACACAACAACCCAAACCGTTTAGCTACAACACAGAAAGGAAGCATTAGATGGTATAATGCATGAGTTGGTAATCCATGGTAATACCATGAGAAAAAGACAAGGCACAAGTCTTTAATTTGGAAATGTATTTATTCTGCTACTGACATTGTTAAACAGAAAGCAGAGCACAGCAATCATTCACAGCAGGACCTACACTGAAGGGCAATTATATTACCATCCCTCCCATTCCCAGTCAGGGACTGTATCGTCGGTATTGAACGTAATTTAGCACCTATCCAAGTTAAAAGGCAAGCAAGCCAATTAAGTTTCATATTAACAAGAAAAACTACATTTTAAAAGCCAAAACAATAAGCAATGTCAACATGGTCATATTTTCCACAAACCAAAGCCATTTGATCTATTTAAAGATTATACAAATACTTCTATATATATATAAAATGAAAAGACATAAAACCACACTAAGGGCTGACAACTTTGCTACTAACAAAGATCTATCAACAGTTTAGGTTCTTCTGAATCTTTGTGCAATGCCCTGTAGATTTTTTTTATCTTAAGTGGAGCCTACCATTGAAACATAACAAGACCACATCAAACATCACTTGCATGAAGCACAGAAATTCATATTCAGAAAGAAAAACCTTCAAGATTAAATTGGCCAAATGAATGCTTTACAATGGTAACAACACAGTCCACCTCTGAATGCAACTATATAGATGAATAAAGGCATACACTTAGCAATGCTGATCCACATAATGGAAAAAGTCTTTTTGATTCTATAATCTCTTTCCTCACAATTTCAAATCAGAAAGAAACACAGTTGAGGGAGCAGCAGCAGAAGCTGGCAGAGCCACTGTCATTAACACTTCTATTCAAGAAGCACATTGGGTAAAAAACTACCTTTTCTAGTACAGAGGACTGAAACCCAATTTTAAGAAATCTACAACTAAAACAGTACACAAATTGACATTTGAGTTTGTGTAATACAGAGCAGAGTGAAGCTGCAGTCACACTGGTACATGTGAAGCTTAGAAAGGGAAAAAACAACAGTACACAGGAGACAGTGCATACATCATGTTAGTACATTTTTGAATGGAGATTATATTAATTATAGAGAAGTTTAGAAACTATCATAATCTTTCTTGTCCTTTTTGCCTTCACCCTCAAAGCTGTCTGTCCCATCACTGGTGTCACGGCGACGCTTGCGGCTGTTGCGGATGTTGAAACGAGGGTTTATCTGTGGCAGGGGGTCCATACCCAAAACTTTATGGATCTGACGGAATGCCAGAAGCCTCAGAGCAAACTATAAGGAAACACAGAGAGAACTTTTCAGAACATTGATTCTTGTAGTGAAAGCAGAGCCAACCCATTTTCATTCCCAGGCACCAATGCTTTGTCATGCCCCTCTGCATCTGATAGTGACACACAGGGCACCCTTTAGAAAATCTATGTGACACACAGCTGAATCACATTGCAATATGTGGTTTATGTTGTCAAACAGCTGTAGTTAGGTTTAGGCAACAAAACTACTTGACTAAGTTTAGAAAAAAGACCATGTCTCCGGTTAAAGTAAGTACGTTCATAAATACATCACAAGTGTACATACATAAGTTTTATAATATTATGTTTAACAACTAGGGCTGTAATCAACCAAGAAAATCTTGGTTGACTAACAATGTTGCTAACTAGCTAACGTTAGCCTTCCCACTGCTCCAAAAAGGGCTCCGGTGTGATCCTTGTCCCGTCAGAGGCTTTATATCCAGCCTTGAACTGCAGTGTCTTTTTGAGACTTGAGAGAAATCCTACACTGAATGTCTTCTGTGATTATTAGTTTTTCCGATTGAAAATGAGAGTTGAAAAATGTCTAACTTTAGGTAAAATGCTGTTCCCGTCACTGTCACCACCTGTCCAATTACAGTGGAGAAGGGGCGGGACAAGTACCATTAAAACCAACCATCATAGAGGACAAATACAATTGCCTAACAACAACTGCCATTTTCAGCTGGAAAAGAAACACCTTAGTGGACACATGGCCATGTTTAAGTAATCAGTGATTGTCTGATTAATGACAATTTGGTTGGACAAGAGCATATTGACAACCTGGCAATAGAAGGCGGCATGGAAAAGGCCAACGAGTACAACCTGTTTTTCAGCAGGTTTGACACTCCATCTACAGCGGGCACAGCTCCTTTTGCCCTCCCTCCTCTCCCACCAGCAGCCCCAGCACCAATAGCTGCAGCGCCTCCACCATCTACAGCACTTCCACCAGCAGATGTGGCAGCAGCACCTCCACTGGCAGTGACAGTGGTGGCAACACCTCCACCAGCAGCAACACCTCCAGAGATGCCTGAGGAGCAAGGTGCAGTGCATACTTGTGTTTACCATCCCCTGCACTGCATCTTGGCTGGACAAAAAAGCAGCCGCAGCCACCGTCTCCTGTCGCTGCGGTGCACGACTGAGGTTCAGGACGTCGACATCCCGACAGCCATCACTCTATAATGTCTCAGTTGGGGGAGGAAGCACATAGCTCATTCCCCTACTCCATCTGCACACCCTCCTGCATTTTTGCACTCTCTCTTTTTTCTTTTCTTTCTTTTTTTTTTTTTTTTTTTTTTTAAATTGTGTACACTGTTTACATGTAGATTCTTTTTATTCCCTACAGGGATGAATAAAGTGTCTGTCTGTATGATTGACCAAAGTGTGACAGCCCTAAAAACAACACTTAAATTTGGTTTCACGTTGGACATGAACTGTCTGTGAAAACATTTTGTTTGACAAATTCACCTCCCCTCCCTCCTACCCTATGGTGACTTTCTCACTCTTTATACTACATCAGTTGCTGTCAGCATCAAGTACTACCATGTCTGGGCTTACAGTAGGGTTGCACCGGGTTCACATTGGATGCAGAAGCACCACACAGTTTGCCAATTTTCTGTTAAGGGCTGCTCACTTCTCTGCTGCCCATGTGAAACCAGTTGGGCTGTTCACTTGGGACGCTCCACAGCCAGCTCGATCTGAAGTGACAGTTTCAGCATCTGGTGTATGTTTCCCATGAGCCACAAGTAAGTCTGGCAGAAAACACACTGATAATCTATTGTGAAAATTACAAAGGCTATATTACTTATGATGTGAAGGATCTGATTATGATGAATGATACAATATGCATCCCATGCCATATTTGTCAGCTGTGTCTTAATGAGTGCGAGAGATGAGGTGCCACACACACACACACAAAAAATGAAACATATTTACTATTTTAAAAAACCTGCTCTACGTGAATGGTTGTTTGTCTCTATGTGTCAGCCCTGCGATAGTCTGGCGACCTGTCCAGGGTGTACCCTGCCTCTCACCCGATGTCAGCTGGGATAGGCTCCAGCCCCCCGCGACCCTCAAGTGGATGAAGCGGTTAGAAGATGAATGAATGAATGAAAAACCCGCTCGATTGTCTCAATGTGTGAAACGCTTCAGTTCTTTAATGTACCTGTGGATTCAGTGCATTCATCATCACATAAGAAGTTTAGATTTACCGCTTGTATTCAGAACAGTGTCCTATTTTAATGGTCTCATTTCTTCATGTCTCAATCAGCTTGATAGTTTGTGTAATTCAAGAGATTGTACCTGGGCACTCGAGGTAATGTCCTCTCTCTGTTGCTCTCCCATAGATGTTAGAGTATCAACAGGCTTCTTTTCACAAGGATCTACCAAACCTGGTCCACCTGTTAAAAACAAAACAAAAAAAAAGACAACAGCATTAATTGATTTTTATTTCATCATTTTATGAAGATGGATCACACATTTGTCAAGTTAGGACATGTTATCTGTACAGTACATATTACACAAACATTTATTGTCACTGCATCCTCAATTTCAGACATTTCATAAAAGGATAACTTTGGTACAGACAATATTTTGTTGTATGTAAGTGACTGATGGATACGTTAGTTGTTTTTTTTTTTTTTTTTTAAATTGGTCCAGTATTCAACGATACAGCAGGCAGAGTCAAAACAGGCTGCAGTGTAACCACTCAAGGCTGTTAGCACCATCACTTTATGTCCACTAACAGTGGGTTTATTTTGGTCACTGACAGTCTCAGATTGTTATTAGTAGTGTCTGACAACTTATGGAAAGGATCTCTGCAGAGACTGACTTTGACAAAGGTCTGAGGACCAAAACGTTGCTGTTAATAAAGTGTTTTGCAAATTAAAGGACAGTGTGCGGGCACCTTTTTTCTTTTTGTCTGGACTCTATGCTCCTACTCACCTGTCCACATAAGTTTTTCAAGGTGTGCATCAGCCTTTACAGACTTTACAGATAAGAAACAATAAATTGTGGAAACAATAAAGCCCCCACAAAATGGGCATGTTAAGTCCTGTGTGACTTATCCTGGCTTTATGCAAGTAGGAAAAAACTCTGCAAGGCGCTAGGCTAATTTATACAATGTGAAATGTCATAGGCTTATGCTAATAACATTAGCATGTTGTATTTGTGGGAAAACGGGTTAAGTGAAGTCAGTTGCTTTGTTAGTGAACCTTGTGTGTAATTGAGCTGAATTTTGAAACGTTACCTTTGTTGAATGATGCTGTTGTCCCTGGCTTCATGTGAGTAGAGGGAAGGCAGCTTGCCACAAGGCTCATTTATACAATGCAAAATGCCATAGGCCTGTGCTAATAATGTTTGCATGCTGTTTATGTGGGGAAAATGTGTCCAACAAAAGACAAGTGTTTTGTTTATGAATCCTGCAAGTTAAAATGAAGCTGATCTGTGTACTTGTGTTTCATACTGTTGCTATTAAGTCATGTTTAATGAGTGCTTTGAATCAAAACTTTTTATCACTTGAAAGAAACCACACTGCTGACCAGTGTTTTGGAGGTGTAACTGCAGAGTGACATAGGTACAACACGGCACAAGTATAAATGTTCAGAACAGCGTAGGCGCAGACCTATAAATCTGCCTTTACAGTTCCTGGAAACCGATGTAGCTGAGGTCATCCAGTTTATTTTTCTTTTGCCTTTAATTGATAGGATAGTGAATTAGTGAAGTGTGAAAGGGGAGAGAGAGAGAGGGAGAGAGACATGCAGCAAAGGGCCACAGGCTGGAGTCGAACCTGGGCCGCTGTGGCAACAGCCTTATACATGGGGCGCCTGCTCTACCACTAAGACACCGACGCCCCTCATCCAGTTTATTTTTCAATGCCTGTACATTGGCTAGCAGAATGCTAATTTAACTGGTGCCCATTTTCTCCATCTTTTCCTCAATGTTAACTGATGTTTACATTTTAAAACTTTCCTTTGCTACTTCAGCTCGCAAGCCAGGTCAGTTACAGACTGGTGAGTTGATTTCCTCATATGATGTGTTACCATATGATGTGTTGTGATAGGCTACAGGTTATTCCACTCCTCCTCAATGTTTTTTTTTTGTTGTTGTTTTTTTAACCTAACCCTTATGTGTTTGTGTGAGACTGCCATTAATTGAATACCAGCTTTTATATTAGAACTCACAGTATATGCTATTTCCCACACAAACTGATATTCATAAAAGCAAAATATGCAATTAGCAGGTGTGCACGTAACACATACTTCAACCAGTGGTGAATATACTTTTCTAAAGCTGACTGCAGGAAACAGTATCCAGGCTGCCAGTGGAGACTTAACAGGCTGACCTTGTTACCTTTGGAACAACACCAGATTAAGAGCTTCACTTTTTCCAGTTTTTGTGTTAAGCTAAGATAACAAATTCAGGCTGTACCATCATACTGAAATAGTTAGCACAAAAAAAAAAAGCTATTATTCAAGCTATTTCACAGGATTGTATAAAGGCAATTTCTTAGAAAAAGGACGCTAGGCTGAGTCAGTTTATTGCAAAAAGACAGGGACAGACAGATAATTCAAGTGAATGTTAATACAGTGGGTGTGAATGTAAAGAACTGTCCCCCTTCTCAGTGCAAAGGAAAATAAAGATAAAATATCTTACCAGGAAGTAAAATCCCAGAAGAAATACATTCAAAGACGCGTCTTAGTGCATCACCAGGGCTGAGGGGGGCAGAGGCGCTACTGATGGCCTTCTCAACTAGCAGCTCCATGGCCTGAATAGAGTGAACAGTGAAGATGGCTTAGATGCCTGGCAAATGCATGCAATCTCTGCTGGCATTCCAACAGTCAGTTTTTTAAAGCTGAAATACACTATATTTACAGTAGTGGTTTCTTTGCAAAAAATATCCAAAACATGTCTGCATGGGTGTGAAAATGATTCTACTAAAAACTGCTCTTAGATCGGTAGCTGCAAATCTGTTGTCATTACAGATAAGCCTTCCCAGCATTATATTTTCAGGGAAAGCTCAACACGCACAAGTATACTCTGCATTTGGTTTAGTTTCTCCCAAACAAAGAAACAAACATCAGTACAGCATCTGAAAGGGGATACAAACTTCAGACTATATAGCTTATTTGCCAGCACATCTTTGACTAGGCCTCGCCTTGGTAGTTATTGGTCAGTTTATATAAAAATGAAATAAACAAGACTGTCAATGAGGTATGCCAACTGTTGTCTTAAAGGGACATTGTGTAACATTTTCAGTTGTTTATTGGCAAAAATCGATGACTGCATTCATTAATATGTCATCACTGGTGTACTATTACCTCCACCAATACTCTTACTTATTCTCATAAAAGGAGAATTTCCCTATTCAACTATGGATTAATAAATATTCTTTTACCATAAAAACGAGTCTCTAGGGTGACCAGTAGTCAAGAAAAATTCAGGACAGTCCCGAAATCCAAGCAGTTGTCCTGAATCCCTAATTGCCCCGAAAATTATACTAGAGCAGAGTCTGGAGTAGTTATTGCTTGATAAAATATTAAAAACTGATCATGGTGGTTGAGTTGTCCTGCAGCTCCTGCCGGCTGCACATTGGCTGCAGCAGTTCCAACATGAATTATGGGTGTTGTAGTTTTTAAATTGTGTACAGCAGTGGCGATGAAGTAGATGAAGAGAGCGCAAGTTGCAGCCGCAAGGACAGGGAAAGCGCAGGCACGTTGCCCTTTTGATTCCCTTTTGCGCTTTCTTGGCGACGAGGATTCCGTCTCCTGTGATGCTGTACATGCATGATCCTACAGTATGCTCAAAAAGTGGCACTTTGTTATGCTGCAGTAGTGCTGGGGTAGTAGCGGCGCCGCTAACAGCTGTTAGCCTCTGTCAGCGTCGCAGTGATACGAGGAGAGGGATGAGGTGTGTGAGGTTGAGCCACTTGTCAGTTGTCAAAAGGCAAGACGTGATTAGTTTGTTTCAATTTACACCCGCCCCAACAGTCCTACGTTGTAAACACAGCCAGCATGGTGAGGAAGGGGTTTGTCAACTCTGTGTAAGAGCCTGAATGAATACTCCATGAAGTATCGGATGACATGGTTTCATCAATGTTATCATAACTTTTTGGTACACAGCGGCTACCGTTGTTGCGTTGTAGGAATACGCGTTTGAAACAGTGAGGCGCTAGAGTGCGCTATCCATTTGACTGCAATATATGATTTCAATGTTAGATGTGAGAAATTCCTACACACTGTGGCTTTAAATCCAAACGCAAGCAGTATGGAATCACCCCACCAGGGTCAGTTTGTAGTCTGACGAGAAGTAGATACTCGTGGTGTAAATTCAAGTTCTTTTTGCATCTTTCACGTTTGAGGTCTTTGAAAAGGCTTCTGTGCAAGTTCATATTTTCAGAAAGAACCACAAAAAATATTTGGTCCTAAATTCCTAACATTGTAATAAGTGTCATGCAGGCTATCTTTGGTAGTTATTTTAAAACTGTGGTTTGTGGTGAAAAGATGTCACATTTAATCAACTCATTCTTTTTTAGAGCGAGCACAAAGTCACACAGTGCTTAGAGGCCTTTTCGTGTTTTATTAGCATGTTTCAATAGCACACTTACCCATCCTGGGAAGGGTAGCCAAGTAGGAACTCGCTGACAGAGATCTCTCAGGATTCGGATGATGATCACACAGGACTGAAGTCCATTGGCTCTAGCCTTGTGATGCAATAAAGTTAGGTTTACGGAGTGACAAAAGTGACAAGAAATGGACTTAACAAGTGAATCAGTTCTGTCGTAGAGGTCCAAACACTACTGTGCATAATGGAAGCTTGAGTATGGTTTGAGGTGTATATGAGCCTTAAGAGCTTGCAATCAGCTGCCATTCCCAGTAGTCTTGTACCTCACAGTTAGTAAGGGAGTTCAAAGTTTGCAAGATGCACAAGAAAAGAGAACTTGTCATCTTCTAAACCCTGACCCCAGGTTTATCCAGGAATCTCACAAATGGGTACTTAAGAGTACAAGAGTCCACCTGAGAGGAGAGTATAGGGACTGAAAGAGCAGAGGAAATCTGCTTTACTTTGCCTGTGCTTTTGCTCAGGTAGCAGAATCACAGGAAGCTTATCAGATATTCCTTTTTCTCTCAATCCCTATTCTACAAAATATATAGAATAAAAACAATACAAACGTTGAACATGAAAGCACTTCTTGAATGCACAACTTTGTGCAAGTTATTGTGCAGCCTTATGGAATCACATGTAACTATAATGCAGTACTTGGAAAATTGAAAGGGAATACAAGGATGCCAGTTCTTTGCTAGAGCATGTTTTTTTCATATGAGAGCTTCAAATGAACTTAGATTTATAATTAACAAAGAGATATTAACCAGATCTTTGTTGTAATATTTGGCATCCTTGAATATTTTTTTTTGCTTTAATAATAATAATGATAATAGTTTTTCTCATTACTATAAAATAAAAACCAAATGTGTAAACACAAATAAATGAATGAACAAATAAATAATGCATCTCATAAGGCTACAGTAAGAAAGTAAAATGATGTTCCGAACCTGGAACCACTTAGCGTGGCGCAGAGCAGCCAGAGCGTCAAGGCATTTTTGCCTGTCCAAGACGTCCGCTGGGTCTTTCACCATACCCGAGGTTACATCTAAAAATGGATTTGAAGTGTCAAAATGGTGATGAGGAATGGGTGTTTGACCAGGTCAGCGAGGCTGGCAAAGAACAAACACATTGCCACACATACTAATGTCTATTTCCATGACAACCTCCAATTGGTTGCTTTTTTTGTTCTTTTAAAAAAGGTTACAGACCCTAAAAATCTGACAACACAAACCAACACATTGTCAAAGGAAGTGGATGGCTACAGATTGACAGTGTACTACATGTTAAGTCATTATATTCTGTAAAAGGGGGTATGAATTTACTGACTCAACACTGACAACAAATAGACTAATGTGTTTAGAAAGCACCACTGTAGTTAAATGACATGGGATTAGGCTCACAAATGTTTTGAAGCCAATACCGTTTTATCAGGTAAAGATGTTGTGAAGCTTACCATTACCTTGGTAAGTACCATGGCAGTTTTTAATTTTAGTAGATTTTCTTCACTAATCACATGTACAGAGGAGGGATTCCATGGCTAATGATTATTAGCATGAACTTGGTGCAGAGAGAAACAAAGGGCAACGACAAATATGGAGTGACCTGATAAAAAAGTGGCATGGCAATAGTAGGTGTGGCAAAGTTTTTGGAATGTGAGAGAACCTTGGTCAAAAATCCTTCCGAAGCAGTTGGGCCCTATTAAACCTCTGATGGGAGACAATGTAATCAATTTTTATATCATATACACACACACACACATACACATATATATATATATATATATATATATATATATATATATATATACACATACATACACATACATATATATATATATATATATATATATACACATACATACACATACATATATACATACATATATATATATATATATATATATATATATATATATATATATATATATATATATATATATATATATATATATATACATATATACACACATATATATATACAGTCATGGAAAAAATTATTAGACCACCCTTGTTGTCTTCAATTTCTTGTTCATTCTAATATCTGGTACCACTAAACGTATAATACAATGAACACAACAAAAAATGCAGCTGGTCACATAATACTTTATGGCCCATTTGACATTCTTAAGCTTAATTGATTCCCAGGGTATATAAGAGGCCATTTCATGTCACAAGCAGCACTGCACATGCAAAGGCCTAGAGTGGTTTCCTGCTTACATTCAAGCCGTAGCACAACTCAGAAGTTGTCAGCTCTCACATAATGCCTAAAACAAAAGAATTATGTGAAGCCACAAAGGCAGCCATCTTGGCACTGCTGGAAATTGGCATGAGTGAGAGACAGGTAGCGAAAAAACTGAAGATCTCCAAGACAGCCATTCATTACAACAACAAAAAACAAGCTGAACATGGCACTACCAAATTGCTACCTGGCTGTGGCAGGAAACGTCTTTCTACCCCACGAGATGACCGTGCACTCATCCGTTCCTGTGTCAGGAATCGTCGTCAGACCTCCAGGGACCTTAAAAATGAGTGGGCACTGTCGAGAAATGTGACTTGTTCGGCAAGGACAGTTCGAAACCGACTTGTTGAAGCTGGTTTGAAGTCACACAGAGCACGCAAGAAGCCCTTCATCAATGAAAGGCAGAGGAAGGCCCGGTTACTCTTTGCTCGAGACCACAAGGATTGGACTGTTGATGATTGGGCTAAGGTTCTCTTCAGTGATGAATCCAATTTTGAATTGATGCCCACTCCAGCCAACTTACTGGTTAGGAGGAAGCCTGGAGAAGCTTACAACCCAGACTGTCTTGCCCCTACAGTAAAACATGGGGGTGGATCAGTCATGATCTGGGGTTGTTTCAGTCTGAGTGGAACAGGGCAAATGCAATTGTGTGAAGGCCGAATGAACCAGGTCATGTACAGGACTACCCTTGAAAACAGTCTTCTTTCATCAGCTGGAAAACTCTTTCCTGCCTCGAATGACTGGATTTTCCAACAAGACAATGCCCCTTGCCACACGGCAAGGTCAGTTAAAGCCTGGATGGAGAACCACAACATTCGCACCATGCCTTGGCCTGCTCAATCACCAGATCTTAATCCAATTGAAAACCTGTGGAAAATCATCAAACTCAAAATGGAGAACCACAAGCCCAAAAACAAAGAAAATTTGTTTGAATTTGTCCAACAGGAATGGGCTGCTGTGACAGCAGAACAATGTCAGAAGCTGGTGGAGAGCATGCCAAGACGCATGGCTGCAGTCATCAAAAACAATGGTTATGCAATCAAGTATTAACTCTTGTGTGTATCATGTGTTTAAAGCAGACAGAAAAGAAAACATGGAATGCTTAAAAGTAGTGTTTTTGGCGGTACAATGCCATAGCTATTGATGTAAGAATTTAAGTAATTTTGGTTATTATCAAGAAAACCATGGAAAATGAATAGTTCTTAGTT
>CM069302.1:42926822-42941822 GCA_035609425.1 Epinephelus awoara | reverse complement strand
GGCTACCCGGATGAAAGGACAGCCAAGGATCAACATTGGCCCGGCTTTCACTCGCTGAGCTCAAAGACGAGGAGGAATTTCCGACCGATGCTGCCTTGGCTCTGTTCCTGCTGGACTAGTAAGTAGCTTTCGATGCTCAAATCAAAATGATAATGCTGATGTTAGCTATCGGAAATATGCGTGGTAGCAATAAATAGCCACCAGCTTGATAGTTTGCAGTTCCACACTGCTACGACCAGCCACGCAACAAACTCAAAAGTACTGTATAAAGAAAAAACAATGCGATGGCTGCAAACCGCAAATATAAAGTTTGAGTAAAATATGTAGGTTCCTATTGTGGAAAGATCAGTCATACTGAATCATTGTGGTATTATCGTGTCAGTTTGTATGTACGTGACAGTAGTTTCTGATGATTGTTATGTAATAGTTTCAGAGAAAAACGGGATTCTTGTTGTGTTTTTGTTGAGTTGACTACAGTGATTGCAAAAGAAGTCAAACCGTGTTGCTTGCTCTAAATAATCAGTAAAACAAAACCTGTGTGCAATGTGCATTGAGTTATGACTTTTCATAGTCCTGCTTATCAATAGCACCTTGCGCTGAGTGTAGCTAAAATTACAGGGATTGTTGCATGTTTAAAATCCTACATGTAACGTTTATTTAGTCAGTCCTGAAGGGTCTGTGTGCAGCTCACTTCAGTAGCACCAAGCACCTAACTTTGAAGGTTTCAATCCAGTTAGCCAGTAAACTTGACATCTTCAAGTCAGTCTGATAACAAGATATTTTTGTTATTGTTATGTGTGTCTATTAGACATTGTGTTGTGTAAGGTGTATGGTGTTGTTCCATATTTATTTTTTTCATGTTATTGTCTTTTTATATTTGATGTTGTATTGCTAATTATTGTTATTCTTATCTTATAATTCTCTAGTATAACATAGATGATGCATTTTATTACAGTGTGATGTTTATAGTGCCTTTATTTCCAGTGTGTATACTTTTGTGTTTCTCTTGCATTACTCTTGATCCATATACATTTCTTACATGTTATTTCTCTACAGCTATCAAAAGAAGCAAGTAACTTCTACTCCCCACAAGCAACACCTCCAACCGCTACAGCCTATAGTTTCCAGCTTTACAGAAGAGTCGGACTGTGGTAGGTACTTTGTGTTTCCCAGGGCCTGCATTTGTTTGTTTTGGGCAACGTTTAGTATTTTTCAACATGTCCTATTTTCTGTTTTGACTCAGGGGAGAACTGATAGAGGGTGTCCAAATGCTGGAAGAAGGCACTGGGGCAGAATCTTACAATCTACTCTATCTGCAGCATGCATTCTCTGAGTGTTGTGAAGGAAGAAGAGCGGCATGACTCTCCAGATGACTCCAGATAACTTCTAACATTGTCACACAGATTATTCAGTGTTTCTTATTTTAACTGTCAAAGTTTATTTTAATCCTGCTCTATTTATCCATGTGCATGCATCACACTCCCCTTTTGTTTTGTTTTTTTTATTCACAGTAATTTTTTTCAGCTGTCATTGTCGTTCATTTACTACCACTGTAATAGTGTTGTTGTGCTATTTATTTATTCAAATCATACACATATCCTGTCATTGCAAAAATGCATATTGCATTTATGCCACTCTTTTTTTCATGATATTTCTTGCGTAACACTGTGCATGTGCCTGGAAATGTTTTTCTTTTTTCTCTAGGTCGTATGTTTTACTTGTTACTTCCTTTACTGTGAAGGGACAAGTGGCAAAATAACAATTTGAATGTGTTGAATGTGACAAAGTACTTGAATTTTGAAAACTGTTAAAGAGGGTGTATAAATAAAAGTTTGTCTGGGTCTGTCTGGGTCTCGGGGTTCAAGTCCTCTGGTGTCCTACTTCTTCCCCTCCCTCTCCCTCTCCCTCTACCTCTGCCTGCACCTACTCCCCTCGCCCCTCTGCCCCTGCCAGCACTCGTGTATGGGGGCTCAAACTCAGAAGAGGTGGAGGTAGTGTCCGGGACAGCAAATTCCTGATAAAACAACAGACAGAAATGTTATGTTACAAATGTAAAAAATTTTGATGTTCAATAAGCATCAGAATCATATTGAACTTTATTGCCAAGGACATAGAGGAATTCGTCTTGGCTTTTAGTAATTCAAAAATGACAGTGACAATAACAGACTTGAATAGAGTAATTTTAGTAATAAATGTATGTATAATTCTCCATATAGAATCCTAATAATAGAATTATAACAGTAGAACAAACAATACAATGTGAAGAAACTGTTTAGAATGAATAGTAGTACTTTCCCTGAGAGACTGAACTGTATATTCGTGCGAATTGTGCAGGGTTGATATTCAGGCAATGCGGCACCTTCCTGCCGGTATCTGTACGTGTGTTCACTGTGAAATTATCAAACATAACGTTTTATTTATCTGTTTCAAGGCACTAAACTCGTCAGCCGCTCGCCGGTGACGAGTCGGGTGAGGGGGGGCGGTGGGGGAATACGTTACTAAACCAAAGTTAAACGTTTCTTATTTTCAGCGTCGTCATATGATATTGTTTAGCCACAATTACATTCATTTCCTCATCGCCATGCATCCTTCACACAGCCACTGGAAACAGAAATGCAGTTCAATCCAACTGCAGGCGACCGGGAGATCAGGATTTTACGACGCTATGCGCTAGTCCTCATGGGAAATGTGGTCTTCCTTCAGGCAAAACACTACCGCTTTGGTCCACTGGCGCCTCCAAAATCAACCAAAACTGAAAGTTCTCAAGTGTTGCTTTAAATTTTCAAATATCTGACCCAGTACTATCTGAAAATGCCAATAAAATGTTAATCATAAAAAAAAAATATCTGACCCAGTAAATTACTGTGACAGAAGTGTTCTCATTATTTTTCACATCAGATTATTCAACTAAACCAAAGGCTTAATTTGTCTTAGAAAGCACGAGGCAGGCACCTATTGACGTGGCCACTGAAGAAATTAATTGTGGTGTTACATTTGTAAAGACAGTACTGTTAGTTGTTTGGGGAGGTGCTCCACAATGCGGGTGAGGAGGCCCTTGGTGGGCTTCTCACAGCAGAGCAGGACTAGGTTGACATTCTTGTCCCCACGAAGCAGCAAGCCTTTGGCCAGTACTCCAACCCTCATCACTCCCTTCAGGGCTCTAGACAGTTGTACAAGAAGCAACACAATCAACAATTAAATGTTATTATGAGAAGCAAAATACATCCAAACACCAAATTTTGTTTTAATTAACAATTTATATTATAACTTGAAAGAGGGAAAGAGATGCTTAATTAGAAACACACTCACACTAATGTGTTAGGGGGAAAAGTTAAAGAAGAGCAATACAACCTGCACTTCTGCAGTTAGCTATATTTATCCAACTTCATGTCTGATCTAATCTACACAAAGCAGGGACAGGTGTGCAGGACTCTGTTTTAGAGCAAAGCTTTTGTTTGAAATGTATCTTTATGCAAAGGAAAGCTAATCATTTAACCATTTAGTAGACAATCTCAAAAGTACAGGCAGCCCAGATGTAAACTCCACCACTGTGGGATTAATAAAGTCTTACTTTATCTTATCAGATGACCCACCTGTCTTTAGAGGGTTCTTTCTCCTCTTTGTCCTCGTCCTTGGCCTTGTCCTGGTCTGTAATTATGTCAGAGACCAGTTTGAGGGCACGTTCTGTGATGGACACAATCTTCTGGATAGACTGGAGCTCATCTTCTGAGGGGTAGATGGCTGCATGCTTGGTCATTACATAGCGGTCATCTGAAGAATCAGGCCGACGTGGAGGCTGAAAGATATCAAAGTTTCAAACAGCAAGACTACTTTAAATGGTCAGGTTTTGATAATGACATCACACTCCAGTGTCTTGTTGAGATAAAGTGCATGAAACCTAAATGCAAACAGCTGTAACAAAGACACACATTTACACACAAACAAAGACAGCCTACAGGAATTTATGTTTGAGTAGCCAGGAAAGCCACTGTGTTTTGTCGCTTTGATGGAGAAATACCTGTCACTGCTTTTTATCTCAGTCCTAAGCAGACAAAAAACACCAATCATCTATTGTAAGTTAATGATGTACCTTTAGCTAGCTTGTAGTGCAGCTCAAAGGATCTTGCAGTTTTCAATAAAAATGCAAAGGACTGTGTAAAGAAATGGGAAACTGTCATATAACCAACCAGCTTCAAAGACACGAAAAGAAGAAGAAGCTAGCTTGCATGTGTTTATTTGTATCCTATTTTGCTTACTTTTTTTCTTGTTATTTTGTCAATTGCTACTTAATCATGCTGTGTGTATGTACAAACACTTCCTGTAGATTGTGATATTTGGTATTACAGGCAGAAGATATCTTATTAATGTATCAACACATTGTTTCCTATGCTTGATATATTTTGTTCTTTTTGTGATGCATGTCTTTGGAGAATGTGGGTTTGAATCGGTGTTCCTTGCCTTTGTGGAGGCTGTTTAATGACAGACTAAAACCTAATTAAACCAACCCAGAGAAAAGATTCAATGGCCTCTAAACACGCTAAGATTCACATGCATTATGTCAGGGTGTCGACAGGTAGAGACCTTTTTCTAATACAATTCTTAACAGAATTTAGGACAAATTTTTAGGATAGTCTTTTTCTTATTCATGCAATAGTATATATATGTAGTCGTGTGCAGAAGGAGCTTTTATACAGGAATATGGTCATCAGAGTGAGACAGATTAATCTAAATTTTGTCAACAGGTAAGTGTAGGTAAAAAGACAGATTAAGTAGGCATGTGCCATATCATCTCATTCACAATAATACCAGTTTAATTCTTAACATCATATGAAATATTTATATTGTGATACTTGTGAAACTTCGACTTGTTGACATATTGACGTCATACTGTTACCCAGGGCACCAACAAGCATGGCTGAAAGCGAAATCTTTACAGACTCCACGATGGTTCCAAAAAGAGGAGCAGCTTCAGTAGTGTAGTATAAACTGTGGCATCGTTAGGCCTGGGCGTCCTGAATATTTTAAGAACAGCCCCAGACTTCTCAGACTCTTTTAGCGACTTAACGCTCAGAGGGAATTATTCAGCGGCTCCTCTGGCAGCACCACAGCATCTCTCCCTCTCCTCTCTCGCCGTGAACACACCGGAGTCAAGTAATTTTGCTCAACAAAAACTACATATATCAATAGTTATTGTACCATAACAGCCTGTCACGGGTTACAGTGGGATGATTGGAAGAGAAATGGCAAAGCATACAGGTCCAGGTGGGAGAAAAAAACCCAACTCAATCATTTTTGCTAAAGGAGAAGGAAATCGCCAATTAAATTATATAGAATGATCTCAGGTTTGTTTTTTTTGTATTTGGAAACTGTTTAATGTGTGGTAGATTTTATTTAGTTGTACTATTAACATTACATACAGAATTTGAATCTCACTGAGTTACTGTTGTTTTTGCTTGTTTTTTACTGAATATTTGAAGGCAAACTGTCAGGTTAACATGTAAAACTATATCACTTTTTTTTTGCAATTCTATTTTTTAAATTAGGAATACTTTTTTTATTCATTAACCTGTCATACCGTCAAGAATATCGTTATCCCATAAATACTCTGAAATATTGTGATGTTATTTTAAGGCCATATTGCCCCCCCTCATATTAGGGTTCAGTGGAAGGTTTTAAGATACGAGAGAGCTTAACTTATTTGACATAAAGAAATTGAAAGATGGATCAATGAAATGAGGTAAAATACATGTGGCATTTAAGAACTCACAAATTGAATTTATGACATTTTCAGTCTTTTAAAAAGGACCTAAAGACACCCCATATGCTTCTCAAAACACTAGGCCTACTTGTTAGTGATGAAAAATAAAGCCCTGATACAGAAACAGGATTCCTGTTCTCTACATAAGACAAAACGCACCTTTATGATGCATGGCGTGCTTCTGTGATGCTACTACTGGATCTATTTTTTGTGTAGTAAATCTTACGTACAGTGTCCTCTCCCATTCGTAAGTAAGTAGATGGATTTAACAAAGCTCAAGAGGGGGGAAAATGCCAAAGCAAACTCTTCTGACAATGATGTGGTCTGTGGGTATTAACAACAGAGTAGTGAAGTAATAGTTTGTAGTGTCACCAGGGAGCAACTGTTACCAGCTCCAGTAAGTAAAATGTAGAGTGTTACTAACTTACAGTCTCAGCAATTTACTGAGCCACACTGCGTAGGCACAATCATAAGACCTTACCACAGGACCCTGGGGCTGCAAGCCAGGCATCCCAGGCCGGACTCCTAGTAGACCAGGAGGGCCCATAGGCCCCTGTGGATACCCTCCGTCTGGTATACGCCGTCGGTCATCCCAGTGATGCTGCTCCTCTTCCATACGTCTCCAGTACATGTCTTCTTCATAACGCCTGAACATAGAACCACAGCTGGTATCCATGCCTGTTTTGTTTTTTTTGGTTTGAACATTTAATTTGACAGGACTGCTTCAGTGCGATGCCTTCTGCCTTGTATGGATATGCATTCATTATATGCCATCAATTATGGAGTTCTGTCCTTTCATTTTTTTTATCCATCTGAACATAACCAGAATCAGAATCCTGATTATTACCAAGTAGGTTTTTACATACAAGAATTTTGCTTTGATGTTTTGGTATATAACATTAACATAGTAAGAAACAATAGCCCCGTTTCCACCAAACATTTTCGGTATGGTACCTTTGGAACCGAAAGTACCCTTCAGACATGGCACAGAGACCCTAGCATTTCCATTGCAAACCATACCTCTAAATGTGGGTGGGGTTGTTGTCACTCACTGCTCCGTCCAGCACTCCCTGTATTTCCTCATTATCGGTGACACAGAGGAAAGTCTGCACCTGATTTATTGTCCAAACAACGAGACTGCACGCCAACATTTTCAGAACAAAACAGCTCAAAACAAATCAGGCTGCAGTGAGAGTCTCTCTCCATGGGATATATAAAAGTACCGGGTTTGTGCATTAAGTCCTTCTCAGGCAAGCTCAGGGGTATAGTGTTGAGTTGGCCGGACGCTATGCAACCCTTTTCTTTTCTCAGAGTGAGGATTAAAATATATGCAGTTTACACAACCAGTCCGAAATTAACACATATAAACGCTTGAAGATCCACTCATTGTTAAAAGTGTATGTAAAAACCAAAGTAATGGTCCAAGTTTTAATATAGGATATTTCAGGTGTGTTGTCAGCTCGTGCATTGAGTAACATTACGAGTTAATGTTCCACCTTAAAAATCCGGCAGTCGGCCCACTAAATTAAGTTATTTTTTCTCCAACTCCGGCTGCTGCAAAAGGCAGCAAAACATCCTTTCATTGCATATTTATAGTTTATTAATTAAACTCTCCACGATATGAACAGTGGCTTCTCTCTGATAACCTGTCACAACTCAGCCTTGAGCAGAGTGACCGTCTGCTATTGACCAATCAACGGACTGCAGTTTTCACAGCTTCACTTTTTAGTACCAGATCTTTGTGCTAGGTAACCCAACAGAACGGGTACCAAAAATTGTAATGGTTAGGAATGGCTCCATCTGTACTATCCACAATTTTTCGCAGTGAAAACGCACCAAACTGAAGTGTACCGAACCGTACTGCTGGATGGAAACGGGGTTAACGAAGCCTAAAAGTTGTTCTGAGCCTTACTGATACTGAAACTGTTAACTGAACTTTGATAACCACAGTATTCTCCCTCCAAAGTATTCCTGCATCAGAGGCAGGCAACAGCCCAAGATAGTGTGGCTACATCTCTATTTATATACTGTATCTCTCCTCAACAACCATTAACAAGAAATGACCACAATCATACCGCATCTCCATTCTCCAGCGCTCCTCCTCCTCTCTCCTTCTCCAGTACTCCTCTTTCTGCATCTGCTTTCTCATCTTCTCTTCCTGGATCTTTCTTGCTCGGATGCTTGGCTTGACCTCCACCTGCAGATCTGGGTTCACCTTTTTCTACAAAACAAACCATTAAAGAAGCTCTTATTGCGTAATAAAGAAATAAGAAAACTCCACTCAGAGATATAGTGGAATTGCTGTCAGTTACCACAAGGGTAGTCATTAATAAAAGGGAAAGTGTTGATTTATTTATACTGCAGGCTCCAATATTTATCAAGTATCTCAGTCATCTCTAGACATTTAGCATAAACTTTGACTGCGACTTTCACCTGGGCAGCTGAGGCTTAGGAGGTATAGCGGATCATCCACTGACCAGAAGACCAGCTGTTCAATCTCCAGCTCCTCTGGCATGCATGTCGAAGCATCCCTGGGCAGATACCGAACCCCAAATTGCTCCCGATGGCTGTTCCATCAGAGTGTGTGTGTGTGTGTGTGTGTGTGTGTGTGTGTGTTAAAAACTGACCAGCAGGTGGCACCTTTTAAGACAGCCTAGGCCACAGCGTATGAATGCTGTTGTGAGTGGGTGAATACCACTTGTAATGTAAACCACACTTTGTCCGGTCAAAAGACTAGAAAGGCGTTATACAACTGCAGGTCCATCCCTTAGAGTAAAGGAATAGAATAGTTTAACCCTTTAACCCCTTTTTGTGGTATTTTTACTGCCTTTACTTTTAAGCTCATATCACAGTTATTAAAAAGGCTACATACACATGCTATATATCTTGTTTGTTTTCCGGAACAATCTGGGCTATCCAGATTTGCCATCATTACATGTCCTATGTTGTATTTTATATAAATTTTTATATCCATGAAAAAAAAAATCTGTGTTACTAAATTCTTACATTTTTACATGTATCTCACCATAGCAAGTTGGAAGCAGACATATTCTGCCATATATGAAGAGGGGAGACTCTCTGGAATCTGGCAATATAAGAACCATGATGGTGGGACATTCTGTCACTTCACAGTTGTCCAAAACATGTAGTTTGTGATGAACGGTTGCAGAGAAAATCCATAGAGAAGAACAGGTGTGAATTTGGATGCACTTCGCGTTGTTCAGGCCCATATGGTGAAGAAAAGTTCTGCTTTAAAAATAATAACAGCCAGGCAGACATCTTTGATGCAGTACTGAATCAGCATCGTCAGTATGCCTGATATATATATATTTTAAAAGGCCTTTAGAGCAGATGTGTAGGTTCTTAACTAAATCAGTATTTGAGAAGATGTCTGCTTTCCTGGAACGTGATGCATCTGAGCCTCAGGTGCACCCTGAGACCTTGGTAGTACACAAGTTTTCTATGCCACCTTTGAAGGACCCAATACAGTTTTTTTCCAAGCTTTTGTCACTAGTGTTGTTTTTGGCGGCCTGTTTTAATTTTTATTTTAGTCTAGTCTTTGTGTCAAACTGTCATTTTAGTTTTTATTAGTTTTAGTCACGTTCATACTCTTTTTTGTCTAGTCAAGTTTCAGTCAACTAAAAGTCTGAGCATTTTAGTTTTATTTTAGTCAGAATAATCCATGACTATTTTCGTCTCGTTTTAGTCAATGAAAATTGTATTTTAGTCTCTTTATAGTAATGCAATTCTATTATACCCAGTCATATAGTATAAGTAACTAGTATAGTATAACCAAACCAAAATTTTCTTTTCTAAATTAGCTCCCAGTTAGAGCTAAATATATATTTATTTATACAACAGTTAGTTCCGACCGAGTAATTTGATTGGACGAGAGGCATTCCGTGAGTGCTGATATAGAGTATAACATCCCTGGGACTTGTGACAGTATAATCACTCCGCTCACAGGTGTTATAAATATAAATACAGCCGTTAATTAACCAACTGTCACACTTGCTACATTGACACAAACTGACACTAGCGTTACACCAAGAAGATGGATATTTTCCCCAAAACTACATTTGAATTAAATTATGAGTGGTCGTCAGGAGAGGACGAGGAAAAGGAAAGCCAGGACTCTTCTGTGCAGACCTCCAGGTGTGTTTGTGTAACATGAGCCGACCTCGACAAACTGGAGAGGAGCAAAAATGAAGCGAACATGGTCAGGAATTATCAATGATCATCTGATGAGGTACTGATGAGGATGAGGGAGAGTGGAAGCTGAATCCGGCCGTGCCAACATCCAGGTTTGCAAACGTCTCATCAGCTGAACTGGACCAAGTTACACAGTTGCAGATCAATTTAAATACAAAGTTGCTTGTGAGTTCCTGATGTGTGTGCCGCGTTGCCTGGCAACAGACTGGGGGAACTGGGTTTTTTTCGGGGAGCTACATAACATACTTAAATAATTTATTTCATCACCTTTTGTTAACATTTCCTTACTCAGCATTGCTGTTGTTGTACTGTTGTATAAAAGCAATATCACATGAGAGCGAGTGATGTTATACTGTATATCGTCACAGTTGTAATCCGTCTGCGCAGTGTGACGCACAGCCTAGGAAACAGAAATACTGCAAAATAATAATAACGAGACTAAACATTATAACGTTGTTTCGTCTCGTTTTGGTCAACAAAAATGAAGAGATATTTTAGCAGAGGTTTTATTTTGTAAACCACATTTAGTCTTGTTTTTATTTGTCAACAACATTCCATTATATATTTAATTATAATTATCGTCACATGACCACCATTTACATTGCATCTCGTCTTGTTTTCGTCATGTGATAAAGGTTCGTTGACGACGATATTCAGTCATACTTTTTGTTGACGAAAGCAACACTATTTGTCACTTCACAAAAGTAAAAGCATGTTTCTTCTGTCTATAGAAACCATTATGTGTGCAAGTGTAATATGCAACATTCACACAATGTTACAGGAACACTTTACCCACATTCATTTTCACAAAAAAACCTTAATACTTAGTCTGGCTTGAAGAGAGCATAGAGGAGTTTCACTTTCAGTTTTAAATAGTTGTTGTTTTGGAAAGTGCTGAGCATACAATTGGATAAATGAAACTTGGATTTTACTACACGAGTTGTGTGAGAGTTTGTAAATGAATATTTTGTAATATTTCTGCTGTTTTTCCGTGGAGGCACGTCAGAAAAACGTTTTCTTCATGAATTCAAAGTAACATGGCATGACCAACTGATATACAAACGTTCATTTTGTGGTTCAAGTATTGCTTTATTTTTCTGCTTTGGGAAACCTGATGAATGGAATGTAGTGTGTAATAAAATCCTGTGTAGCAGTAGGAGACATGTCATCTACAAACCTTGTATTGCAGACGATGTCTGCGACCTTTAAGATGCATTTCCTTTGCATTTGGATCGTTGAAACTACATTCACACAGCTTACAGTGGAAGCGGATTACTTTGCCTTCATCGTTTCGAACCTAGAAGGGAGTTCCATGTATTACACTCAAGGTTTAAATGCATTTCTGCTCAGTAAGTGTAGGTCGACTCTAGCCCATGTATTGGTCTGTCAATACTTACCTCCTCAACATAGTCATGACCAACCGGCTGGACGTCATTTTGCAGTGCAGCCAAGGCTGATGTGGACAGGGCACCTGAAACTTCAGTCTTGGTGTCATGAGACATCGCAGGCTTAGAAGTCTCCACTTTAGCCTCTTCCATCTTCACTGTGGTCTGTAATTTATTTCCACCTGCACAAATTACAATGTTGTTTAACCAAAGACCATTTACAGAGCTACTGTTAAACCTTTGTCTAAATATATCTACATAAAAATGTAATGTGACAAAGTTGGTAATGAGGCTCTGTGAGGAGTAATTCACACGGAAGGATTTCCTTCTGTGGTTGTCACAATTGTTAATAAGGCTGACAGGACAAGCATGATAACCGGTAGAGTTTTATAACCAACAACTAATAACTTCAAGACTTTTTGGATTCATCAAATGGCTTTACAAGAGGACTTGTTTTCTTACCCAGAAAGATAACTAGAATATGGAGACTTAAAAAAAATGCCATTAGAGAATAAATAGATAGTTTACAATTGTGATATCCTTGAGCAGCAACAGAAAACACTGTACTGACACTCAAATCATCTAAGCGTGTAATTTACAGTAGGAGCCACACAAAAGTTCCCGTTTCCATGACTGAACCTCAGTAGGTCCGCGGCAGATCCATGACGGCTCCGTGCAAGCCTGCCGCCTGCTCTGTGGAGTTAATTTAATACCCCGCGATGACGTAGGAAATGCAGCCCTGACTTGTAACGCCCCTAGACATCTGTGTGAAAACCAGTTGCAATGCTTAATTTGTCCACGGGGAGGAGCAGTGATTATCACCAAAATACTGTAATATCTGATTTGGGAAAGACGGCTTATCAGCTGGTCCATGGCTCCACGGAGCCACTATTTAGCCTAGTAGCATTTTATGACTAGGTCGAATTACAACTACTGTATGTAACCCATATTTTTTAAAATAATATTACCATGTGAAAAGCCAAGTGGACGCTCTCTTTTTATCTTTCAAAACCTATACTTGTCCCTGTGTTTGCCGTTAATTAGGCTACCCCAATGTAATTAAACTCCATCTCATTTACCGTGCTTTATGTGACTTTTTCCGCCGTGTTTTCATGATTCAAACTGAGGTATTTGGAGACGATACAAGAAATAAATAACATTGATCCGTACGAGCTACCTGCAGCTGGAGCAGGGAGACGCATTGCCACCCTGCACCTACATGCAGTTGGTTCACTAGGCTACTTAGTTTTCGGCATTAGTTACTATACAGGAATTTAAAAGCCTGAAATCACTGGACAGTCCCACTAAGACATGGCATAATGGTTATGTGTGTTCTGTGTGTAAAAGGCAGCCGTGGACCACACTTTGCCACGATGACACACACACACTCACTCACAAGGTGAAACAACCTGATCTCACAGAAATACGTGAAATGACCACGACCTCTTAACACCACATTCCGTGGTGGCAGCATGTAATGAGTTAAAATTATGCCATAAAATAAAATAAATGTATTTTGCCAGCAGATAGCGTAGGGCAGGGGTGGCCAACCAGTCAGAGACCAAGAGCCACAAAAATTACCGTGGTAGTACAAAGAGCCACATCATGCAAGTGTGCTTACAAACCTACTCCCTCTCTCACACAAACAGGAAATGACATAAAATCAAAATCCAAGCATTTCCAATTTTCAAAGCCAGATTTTTTTTTTATCTCACACACAAATGAATAACCATGAACAGAGATACACACAAACACAGTCTCTCCCTCTCATACTATCTTTCTCCATCCGCCCTCCCCACCCACAGTCTCTCCCTCGCATACTCTCTCCACCACATCTACACAGTTTCTCCCACTCTCATAGTCTCTCCAAATTAGTGTTGTCGTGGTACCAAAATTGGGACCCACGGTATGATACCAGTGAAAGTATCACTGTTCTGAGTAGTATCAGGATACCACAGCAAAAGTGAGGCAGATGTGCCTTTTGTCATTTATAAAAAGATAAATCACTTTTCTATAATACATCAATGATATTTCAATAGAATAAATTACTTATTGACTTATTCATACTTTAAAAACAGCATCAATAAGTGATTAACATAGGGGGGATCAAAATAAAATAAATGAAATAAAAAACAACCAGCCACCCTCCTCCCCTGACAAGTAAAGAACAGTCCCTTCATAAGTAAAGAACAGTCCCTAAGGTGCGGTGAGGTTTGTGGGTCGTTACCTGCCACAAGAGAGAAATGTGAACGGTTCGTTTCTCCTCTGACACGTCACATACCTGTGTGTGTGTATTTCGGGCAGTCATGACGCCAATTTATTCACCTGGAGCCGGGCTTCTCGGTCGCCACTAAGCCGTTATCTTGCGCAGCGGAGCACTATGGCTGTTATTGGCCAGCGCATGGACACTCACCCTCCTTTAATTAGACTTTGAACTTATCCCACAGTAGTGACACCATGTCATGTACCGTGTTGTTTAAGTAGCAGCCCACTGCAGTCTACCGTTGGTACCAGTATACCGTGCAACACTACTCCACACACATCCACACAGTCTCTCCCTCTCCACACATGCACACACACACACACACACAAAGACACGCATTTCTTCCCTGACATTTTTTGTTGTGCGATATCGCCACTGCACTGCAGTCCTGCATTCCTCCGAACTCCACACCCTCTCACCTGCCCGTGTGCACTCCTCTCTCTCACTCGCTCCACTTAAGCCTGTTACATTTCTTAAAGGGCCATACCCACTCATAACAATACATTGATCTTTTTTTATGACGTTAGAGCCGCACGCCGATGGTTTTAATTAATGGATCGAAGAGCCGCACACTGATAGGCAAAGAGCAGCATGCGGCTCGCCAGGTTGGCCACCGCTGGCGTAGGGCTTTAAGAGCATTGTGCTGTGGGCGGATACTAAATAGTATCTAAGCAATAATATGTGTCTTAACAATAATAAATTGTATCTAAGTTATCTATTAGGCTGCCATTCCACTCTGTAAATAGATTTTTAAAATTTTAATATAATTTTCATATTGATTTTGCTTATTTTATTATTGTTATTATTGGTTTACTTTTTAGTAGTATTGTATTGTCTGAGGGTGACTCATGTTAGTAACTATCTACAGTAAAAAAGAAACAAAGAAACAAACAAAAATCATTTTATACACTGGGCCTTCATAGTGCTCTCTGAAACTAGACTTGGCATGACTTGTGTCCAAAAAAATGAAAAAAAATCAAAATTGTCATAGAGCTAAACCAAATACATCATTGGAAAGGTGTCAACCTGAACAGTATCATATGTCAGTATGAAGATTCTACGTGGCTCCTGCTTTGAGCCATTCACCGTTGAACCTTGACGTCAGTGCATGTTTGAGGGCATATAACTCAGCAATGAAAGGGGGAACAGATATGGGACCAACTGTTATAGAGAGCTCTTGACCTCAACTATCATGTGAGTGTAGTCAACAACTGGGGGTGCTGTCAGATTTGATTAAAATATGGATAAAATTAATTTTCACCCATTTAGAAATTAGATATTTAAAATCTGATTACACAAGTGTGTTTACCATCCCCTTAAAGTCCACAGTGTACTCTCAATTCAGTGTTTACAACTTCCAAATCTAGGAAAAACACGTATAT
>CM069302.1:42919322-42921822 GCA_035609425.1 Epinephelus awoara | reverse complement strand
GGTTTCTTGGTGAAAGTGTTCCCTGTCCACGCTGCTGTTGCTGCTACAGCGGCCACTGCTTGCTTCTGTTGCTGCTGTTGCTGGTAATAGCTGGAGGCTGCAGAGTAAACTGCTGCCTCATAGCCTGAGTATGAGGTTCCTAGAAGATGATGAACACATATATATACAGTACAGGCCAAAAGTTTGGACACACCTTCTCATTCAATGCGTTTTCTTTATTTTCATGACTATTTACATTGTAGATTCTCACTGAAGGCATCAAAACTATGTATGAACACATGTGGAGTTATGTACTTAAAAAAAGGTGAAATAACTGAGAACATGTTTTATATTCTAGTTTCTTCAAAATAGCCACCCTTTGCTCTGATTACTGCTTTGCACACTCTTGGCATTCTCTCGATGAGCTTCAAGAGGTAGTCACCTGAAATGGTTTTCCAGCAGTCTTGAAGGAGTTCCCAGAGGTGTTTAGCACTTGTTGGCCCCTTTGCCTTCACTCTGCAGTCCAGCTCACCCCAAACCATCTCGACTGGCTTCAGGTCCGGTGACTGTGAAGGCCAGGTCATCTGCCGCGGCACTCCATCACTCTCCTTCTTGGTCAAATAGCCCTTACACAGCCTGTAGGTGTGTTTGGGGTCATTGTCCTGTTGAAATATAAATGATCGTCCAACTAAACGCAAACCGGATGGGATGGCATGTCGCTACAGGATGCTGTGGTAGCCATGCTGGTTCAGTGTGCCTTCAATTTTGAATTAATCCCCAACAGTGTCACCAGCAAAACACCCCCACACCATCACACCTCCTCCTCCATGCTTCACAGTGGGAACCAGGCATGTGGAATCCATCCGTTCACCTTTTCTGCGTCTCAAAGACACGGCAGTTGGAACCAAAGATCTCAAATTTGGACTCATCAGACCAAAGCACAGATTTCCACTGGTCTAATGTCCATTCCTTGTGTTTCTTGGCCCAAACAAATCTCTTCTGCTTGTTGCCTCTCCTTAGCAGTGGTTTCCTAGCAGCTATTTGACCATGAAGGCCTGATTGGCGCAGTCTCCTCTTAACAGTTGTTCTAGAGATGGGTCTGCTGCTAGAACTCTGTGTGGCATTCATCTGGTCTCTGATCTGAGCTGCTGTTAACTTGCGATTTCTGAGGCTGGTGACTCGGATGAACTTATCCTCAGAAGCAGAGGTGACTCTTGGTCTTCCTTTCCTGGGTCGGTCCTCATGTGTGCCAGTTTCATTGTAGCGCTTGATGGTTTTTGCAACTCCACTTGGGGACACATTTAAAGTTTTTTGCAATTTTCCGGACTGACTGACCTTCATTTCTTAAAGTAATGATGGCCACTCGTTTTTCTTTAGTTAGCTGATTGGTTCTTGCCATAATATGAATTTTAACAGCTGTCCAATAGGGCTGTCGGCTGTGTATTAACCTGACTTCTGCACAACACAACTGATGGTCCCAACCCCATTGATAAAGCAAGAAATTCCACTAATTAACCCTGATAAGGCACACCTGTGAAGTGGAAACCATTTCAGGTGACTACCTCTTGAAGCTCATTGAGAGAATGCCAAGAGTGTGCAAAGCAGTAATCAGAGCAAAGGGTGGCTGTTTTGAAAAAACTAGAATATAAAACATGTTTTCAGTTATTTCACCTTTTTTTGTTAAGTACATAACTCCACATGTGTTCATTCATAGTTTTGATGCCTTCAGTAAGGATCTACAATGTAAATAGTCATGAAAATAAAGAAAACGCATTGAATGAGAAGGTGTGTCCAAACTTTTGGCCTGTACTGTATATATATATATATATATATATATATATATATATATATATATATATATATATATATATATTATGGCATTAACAGAAAAGTCGATTTGTCGACGCGTCAACATCAGTGGCACAAGTTGACCCCCTGGAAGGAGTCGACAAGTCATGTGTTTTTTCTCTCTCTCTGTCTCTGTGTGCTTACGCTGATACTTAATCCTTGTGAACATACTCGGGCGTACTACAAGCTGAGCAGACTCTGCAAGGAATGTCCGCAGTCACACACACATAAATATATATACACCTACCAGAACAATCTTTGGTACAATTTCAAGCCACATTCACTTTGGTTGCCAAAGCTTACCAGAGTATGTGACAGCATTTGTGCTGTAAGTTGGGCTCTGGGAGTAAGAAGGGACCACAGAGGCAGCAGCAGCCACAGGCTGGACAGTGGAGGTCACTGGGTAGATGGAGAAAGTGGATGAGGCTGGACTGGGAGCAGCTGGCTTTATCACAGTCACCTGTCGAGTTTGCTGGCTCTGAGTGTATGATGTTACCCCCTGACTGTATCCTGGTTTGGGGGCTAGGAAACACAAAAGTGGAAAACATACCTCTCAAAATCATTTTTGTTAACCCTATGGGCCCTAGGCATTTTTGGGGTATTTTTACTGCCTTTACTTTTTAGCTCATATCACAGTCATTATAAAGGCTACATACACTAGAGCTTATATCGG